>JAQQSU010007814.1:0-13114 GCA_028627135.1 Pseudochirops cupreus
CGGGAGCCCTGGCCAGACCAGTCACTCAGTCCCCCTGCTGTCTGCAGGCCGGGGCGGGAAGCTGCAAAGCCGAGGCAGGTGCAAAATCTCTGCCTTTCACTTTTCCACTCTGGAGGCCTTCTGGCTGGACTGCTTATCTCCCCCTTTCACAATTCCCATTCACAGCTGCTGCTAATCCGCTCACCTGAAGCTTCTCAGCTCATCCGCTCCTCCCGTCCAGCCGCCCCCGGGCACAGCCTCAGCTTCAGGCCAGGCTGGTTTCGGTTCGCAGTGCTGATATGGTTCCTTGTAGCCGAGCTGACTTTAGTGGGAAGTATCTTTGTGTGCGTTTTGGAGTTCCAGGATTGGTTTAGAGTCCTATTTTATGGGTATTTTGGGGTGGCTATGTGAGAGCTGCGATATGTTGCTGCTTCTACGCTGCCATCTTCTGGCATTACTTTCAATGTTCTATATCCATCCATATATAAAAGAGCACAGATAGGTCTTCTGAGGTGAAGCCAAGATAGTGGAATAGAGAAAACACTTAGGTGAGCGCTCCCAATATATCCTTCAAGCAACATTAAAATAATATTAAACATTAAACATTAAAATAAATTCTGCAGTGGGAGAACCAACAAAAGGTGAGAGTGAGACATTTTTTTTCCAAGCCAAGACAATTTAGAAGGTCAGAAAGATAACTGTGACACAGTGGTTGAGGCTGACCTGAAGCTTATCTTGTTGAAACACCAGTAGTGGAACCAGGTGGTGGTAGTAACAAAAGCAGTGGCTGCTTTAGGAGCTCTCAAGCTAGAGATAGTGGAGAGATCTGAAAACTGGTCAGAAAGAGATTACAGGAGACCCCTGCACTAGCATTGTACACAGTATTGGCAGTTCTGTTGCCTATACTGACTTCTGGGTCATAGTTAAGGGTAGAGAGGAGAACTTTTATTTAAGAAGGAGCAGAAGCCCTGAGGGGCAGTATTGCTTCAGTCACAAAAGATCCAGAACTCTGAAAAACAGTATCATTTCTGGTCCCAAGGGATGAAAGACCATTCCTGGGTAAGGAAAAGAGTACAGGCAAGAAGAGTAGTGATAACACCCCTCCAAAGATCATGTCATGTTTGAAGAACAGAAAACTTCCAAACCCCCAGAACTAGCTCTGAAAACAGGGGTGTAAAAAAATCCTGAATCTGACCCAGTATCCCTCTCTCCCCACACTGGGAACAGAGCCAAATTTTAACATAAAGTTCAAAATGAAGAAATGCTGTGGAAAAAATAAATAAACAATAACAACAAAAAGAACCTGACCTTAAAAAAGGTACTATGATGAAAGGGAAGATCAAGACACAAACTCAGAAGAAATGAAGTCAAAACAACTACAAGCAAAGCATCAAAGAAAAATATGAATTGGACAGAAATAAAATAAGAATTCCTGAAAGAGCAAAAAATGTTTTTCAGAATGAAATAAGAATCATAGAGGAAAAATACATAAACAAATGAAAACAAAGGAGGAAAATTATGAAAGGACAATTAATAGCTTGGTAAAAGAGGCACCAAAATACTAAAAAAAAAATGCTATAAAAAAAGAATGGGTAAAATGGAAGAAGAAATACAAAAATCCATAGATGAAAATAACTCCTTAAAAAGCACAATTGGCCAGATAGAAAAAGAGGTCCAAATGCTGACTGAAGAAAATTGTTCCTTAAAAATTAAAATTAAGCAAGTAGAAGCTGATGACTCCATGAGACAACAAGAAACAATTAAAAAAAATCAACAAGAATGAAAAAAACAGAAGAAAATGTGAGCTATCCATCAGAAAAAAATAAAAACACCTGACCTGGAAAATTTATTGAAGAGAGATATTTTAAGAATTATTGAACTACCTAGAGCCATGATGAAAAAAAGCAGCCTAGACATCATAATTCAAGAAATTATCAAGATGTTCTCAGGTTATAGCTGTGCCAGTAGCTCAGTTTCCCAGCCTAGTACTGACTCCTTGGATGTGGTGAGCCTCTTCTTCTACCATACTTCCTACCATACCAGAGTCTGATGTAGAGGGCTGAGCAGCAGCCCCAGAAGCAATGACATTAACTGAGGCAGCAGTAGTGATGCTTGGGTCCTGACCTGCACGATCTCAAGGTCCCTGAAGTCTGAGAGAAGTCAGAAGTGGCACATGAGGAACTCTTCTTGCTTCTCCTTAGTGAGATGGTGACCTGTATTTACAAGTCCATGAAGGAAGAGAAGTAGAAAAAGGTAGATGCATTACTAAGCTGGAAAATATGGGTTTTAGAATAGAATAAGGATTGATAAAAGGTTTACAAAGGGCACTATAATGTTCAAAGGTTATTTAGGTATCAGGAAGTTCATTTTCAGAGATTTTTGGAGCCGATTTTTAAGAGACAATCTAAGGACAAAACATCAATGTATCTATGTACTTCAAGATAATGAATTTCAATTCCCGACTCAGATGTCTTCAGAAAAGAATATTTAGATTATGAGCCTAAGTATTTATCATTTATATGTGGCTTAATCAGAGGTTACTTATCAAATTTGGAAATAAAAAAGTATTGTGATAACTGAAGTGTTAGCAATGCCAGCATGTAAGTTTGGAGAGATGATATAGAAGTTGTAGATGTATTCCAATGCTTCTGCAATGTAGAAAGATTACATTATTCAAGTAATTGGGATAAACTAGACTTCTTTCCATTAAGATCAGGGGTAAAGCAAGGATATCAATTATCACCACTATTATTCAATATTGTACTAGAAATGCTAGCTATAGCAATGAGACAAGAAAAAGAAATTGAAAGAATAAAAATAGGCAATGAGGAAATAAAAAAAAAACTACCACTCTCTGCAGATGATATGATGGTATACTTAGAAAATCCTAAAGAATCAACTGAAAAGCTAGTTGAAACAATTAACAACTTCACCAAACTTGCAGGATACAAAACAAACCCATATAAACCATAATTTCTATATGCTACCAACAAAGCCCAGCAAGCAAGATCTAGTAAGCTTGAGAGAAACTAGGCATAGACCAACATCTCACACCATAAACTGAGATAAGGTTGAAATGAAGAAATGTTTTAGACTTAAAGGGTGATAACATATGCAGATTGGTGGAGCATTGAAAAATTTACCTACCAGGTCTTTGGTTTAGGGCAGAATTTATGACCAGAGGGAGAGAGAGAGAGAGAGAGAGAGAGAGAGAGAGAAAATCACAGAAAGTAAAAAGAGACAATTTTGTTCACATGAAATTTTAAAAAATTCTGTGCAAATAAAACTAATGCAGCCAAACTTGAAAGGAAAATGAGAAACTGGGGAAAATTTTTACAGCAATTTTCCCTGATAATGGCTTCATTTTTCAGATATATAGGGAACTCAGTTTGATTTATAAAAATAAGAGTCATTCCCTAGTAAATGAACAGTTAGAGAATATGAACTGGCAGTTTTTAGAAGAAGAAATAAGTCATCGATAGTCATAAAATGTTTTAAACCAATACTGATTAGATAAATGAAAATTACAGCTAGTCTGAAATACTACTTCACATTGCTCATATTGGTTAACATGACAGAAAAGCGAAATGACAAATGCTGGAGGAGATACGAAAAATTCAGACAGTGATATACTGTTGGTGCAGTTGTAAACTAGTTTAACCATTTTAGAGAACAATCGGGAACTATGGCCAAAAAGCTATAAAACTGTGCCTACTCTTTGACTCGATAATACCACTCACTACTAGGTCTGTATCCCAAAGAAAAGGGAAAAATGACCTATCTGTACAAAAATTTTATAGCTGTTCTTTCTGTGGTGACAAAGAATTGGTAATAGAGGGAGTGCCCATCAGTTGAGGAAAAGCTGAACTAGTTGTGGTGTATGATTGTGAGGAAATACCATTTTGCTATAATAAAAGATGAACATGATCAGAATAAACTTGTAAGACGTATATGAACTTATGCTAAATAAAGTGAGCAGAACCAGGACAACATCGTACTCAGTAACAGGTATATTGTAAAGATGATCACTGTGACAGAGACAATTATTTAAGACAATTCCAAAGGACCCAGGATGAAAAATGCCATCTCCAGAGGGAGAACTGATAAACTCTGAATACAAATAGAAACATTCTTTCTTGGGGTTTGTTTCGTCTATTTTTTTTTGCAACATGGCTAATACGGAAATAGCTCATGCGTGACTTCACGGGTATTTTTATCGTTGTTCAGTCACGTCCAACTCTTTATGACTCCATTTAAGGTTTCCTTGACAAAGATATTAGAGTGGTTTGCCATTTCCTTCTCCAATTCTTATTACACATGAGGAAATTGAGGGAAACAAGGTTAAGTGACTTGTCCACGGTCACACAGCTAGTTAAGTGTCTGAGGTCAGATTTGAGCTCAGTTCATTCTGACTCTGGGCCTGGCACTTTATCCACTTTGCCACCTCACTGCCCTTCACATGTATAATCAATATTATATTGCTTGCCTTCTTACGGTAGGTTAGGGGTGGGAGGAAGAAAATTTAGAATTCAAAATTTTGAAAAATAGTTGTCCAACTTTTTACATGTAATTGGGAAATATTTAACAAAATAAAATATATTCAAAAATATAAAAGCAAGGATAGGTGTCTTTTAACAGTTTTTCATTGAGAACAAACTTGGTCATTATTAATTTTTCATCATTCCTTTTTAGTAGTTACTCTTTTTATTTTTATAATCATCTTGTGTGCATTGTTTCCTGGTTCTGCTTGCTTCATTTTATGTGTCTTTCCATGCTTTTCTATACACATTATGTTAATCATTTCTAACATCACTACGATATCACATTACTTCCATGCACCACAATTTGTTTAGTCCTTGCCCCACTTGAGGCATCTATATCGATTCTGGGGTTTTGCCCCCACAACAAATGCTTTTATAACAATTTTGCTCCATACGACACTTTCCTCTGGTCACTGACCTTCTTGGGATATATGCCTGATAATGGAATGTCTGGATTAAAGAGAATGGAGATTTAGTCATTTAATTTGCATAACTGCTTTCCAAAACTTTGTAAAAATTCCCAGCTCCACCAGCAATGCCTTAGTGCGCCTTTCTATCCACAACTCTTGTAATATTCACCATTCCCATCTTTTACGATCTTTGGCAATTTGCAGGGTGAAGCCTCAGGGTTCTTTTCATTTGTATTTTTCTCCATGATTTGGGGAATTCTTTCATCTGGCTAATAATTTGTAATCATTTTGAAACTTTTATCCTTTAAGCACTTATTTTTTGAGGGGAATGGATTTTTGTTTTATATATTTCTGCTCCTTGTCTAACTATCTGGGATATCAGAGCCTTATAAAAAATTTGTTGCTGTGGTTGTGCAGTTGTTTCATTTGTGTCTGACTCTTTGTAACCCCATTTAGGGTTTTCTTGGAAAAGATACTGGAGGGTTTTACCATTTTCTTCTCCAGGTCATTTTACAGATAAGGAAACTGAGGCAAATAGGGATAAGTGACTTGTCCAGGGTCACATAGATTCTGAGGCCAGATTTGACCTTGTCTTCCTGACTCTAGGCCTAGCACTCTATCCATTGTATCACCTCATTGTCCTTTATAAAAGATATTTGATCCAAAAATGTGGGGGAAAGAAAATAAAAATTATAAAAGATATTTGATTCAAATTTTTTCTAAGTGACGGTTTCCCTTCTTATCCAAGATGCATTCATCATTCTTCTTTATGCAAAATGTCTACTTTATTATTTCTGTTTGCCTCCATCCATTTTTTTTTGCTTGAGGATTCATTTTTTACCAATTATAATGATGGTATATGATCTGCCTGTCTTAATTTTTAAAATAGAATTATCCTTAATATTCAAAATATGTTTTCATTTTGAATTTACTGTAGCATGTAAGATTTATGTATAAGTTTTGGGCATAAGTAGTTTCTACTTTCCAATTTTCTCAGAAGTACTTATTTAAGTTGGGAGCTCTTTCTTAGATTTAAGGTCTTTCTTGAACACTGGATTATTGAGTTTAAATTTGTTTGATTTTCAATTATCTGGTCTCTTACTTTAATCTACTTCATTTAGAAAAAACAATGGCAAATGTTTTTGGTGATTGCTTCTTTATAAAATATTTGGGGGTTGGTCTGGAAATATCTCAATTTTATTCCTGTCTTTTAATTTTTACCTTGATCTTTAAGACTTTCAGTGAATATATTTTAATGATATTTCCAATTATAACTTCAGGACTTCTAGGTAAGGACTAACCATTGCTCAGTCTCCATAAACTTGGTATTTGGCAAAATGGTGACCAGAATTTATATAATACTGCACAAAATAATAATTATAAGAGATTCAACATTATAATGTAATGTTTGTGAAAATATCCTTTATGGATTTTTTCTTTTTAAAATGTTTTTATCTCAAATTGGGGAAAGGAGAGTAAGGCCATTTGCACAATATGCTGTCTTTACTCTAGCAATGATTTTAGCTTCTGCCTCACATGAAAATTGGATTTTGACTCTAGAACCACCTTAGGCAATGATAGATCATCTTTGGCCTTATCTGGCCCAGATTTGTATTCCCTAACATTTTGTCATCTTTGTGGGCCAAGGCAAAGTTAAGCTCAGGGAGGAAAATTTCTAAAAGTCAATAGAGACCTATATTCATAGCAATGCAACTTTACTTATGACACAATAGCTAAGCATTGTGTACATGTTCTCAGCCAAAAAAAAAACCAACCCAAAATATAAAAAAAAAACCCACTCATACTGCCATCTGAAATAGTCAAATTTTAAAGCCCAGTAGCTGCTACTATGTTTTATCTAAAGAGAACACATAAAAGTCTATGTAATTACCATATTAGTCTAGGAATAAGAGAAATCAAGTAAGATAAAGTACATTTAGTTCTTAATTATTCTTAGGGACAAAACTAAAATGAATAATGAAATTCACAGATCACACTTATCCCTTGGTTTAGCCATTAGTTTTAACTTCCTCTCCTGCCACATTTTTTAAGGAATAAGCCTGAACAAATTTGAGTTTTACTCTTTTCTTGTTTATGTTTCTTGTCTATGACTTCTGGGCATATCTCACTTTTCTGTCTTATCGTCCATCTCAGAAAAATCAGGAAACTTTAGTATATGATACCTTTCCCTAGGTATCCTGGTCAGCAGCATCTCTAAAAACTCATTGCTATATAAGCTCAGAAACCATGAATACTTTTACTTACAAGTTAATAGATACAGTTCCAACTCTAAACCTATAGAAAAAATAATATCCCTACAAGTCCCTACCACCTCATTCTGAAGACACTTACTGTCTCAGTGACATCTAAAGTGTTACTGGCAATAAAGTTCTGAACGTGGAGACAGAAAGACCTGACTTTAGTCCAGTCTTGGATACTAACTAGCTTTTTCACCCTGGGAAAGTTATTAATTTCTGTCTGCCTCAGTTTTCTCATCTGTAAAATGGGGATAATAATAGCACCTACCTTTATCAGGGTTTTGGGAGAATCAAATGAAATAATATTTGTAAAAACACTTTGCAAAACTTAATTTGTTATATAAATCCTGATTGTTATTATTAGGATTCACAGTGTTGCCCTGAATAGGGTTCATGCTGAGACTAGAGTTTGCTCTTCTAACATAAATGGCATCTTTCAGGTCTTTCTGCCTATCTAGATTTACCATAGCTATTATGCTTTCCAATATCATTTACCCAGTGCACTGCCCCTTGTTGCTCTCCTGTATATGTCTATTGCTTTTAACTATCATATCTTAAAAAATAAAACTCAGATACTATTTGATGTCTTACAGAGTCTCGATTTCTCCAGATTTCCTTGTTTCCCAGAAAGTCATTGTTCTTTCAATAGCCCCATTCAATATTCACCACACTTATACTCTTTTCTATGAGTCTGCTCAGGTCCCCATTATTGATTTATTTTTTTAAATCTTCTATTTACTCTCATGAACATTTCTAACATTCTCTTCATCTGAAAGCACAGAATGACCTATTTTCCAAAGGACTATTCTGCTAAAATGACTTTATTGTTTAAATACACACTTCTATTATTCTTAAAATATCTTGTGGTCCAATAGTCCCAGGTCTCTTACCTGGTTTGTTGGTGGATAATATGTCATTTCACCTTACACATTTTTTTTGCATTTGTTTTAAATTATTTTTAGAAGTTAACACGCATTTGTTTTCTCTATTTCCCAACTACTTCTCATTGAAAAATGTGCAAAGAAAACAAAAAATCTTTTTGACAGCTATTCCTAGTCAAGATAAACAAATTCCCACATTGGACAAGCCCAAAATGTTGCTGCATGTTGAGTCAACCTCTCAGGATTTGGGTACCCTTATTCATCACGAATTTCTTGGAATCCTGGCTCATCCCAGAATTAGAATTATTAAGCCTTTCAAAGTTGTTCATTTTAACAATAATGTTTTTATTTTACATATTGTTCCCCTGGCTCTTCTCCCTTTTCTCTGAATCAGTCCATACAAGTCTTTCCAGGTTTTTTGTGAAGCTGTACCTTACTTCACAGTGAAATATTTTTTATAACAAAATATTGTTCCATTACATTCATATGAAGTATTTTGTTCAGCTATTCCCCACTTAACGGTTACCCCCATGGTTTCTAGTTCTTTGTCCTTAATATACTATAAATATTCAGTTTCTTTGTGCCATAGGCATTACCTCAGCCAGTTTTCATGGATCATTTGTTATAAAAGAAGGTTTGTAAATCTGATATAAGAAAACTTGGGTTAACATCTCAGCTGTATAACTTACTACTTACATGGCATAGACCTCAGTTTTCTCATCTTTAAAATGAGTGGGATAGCTAGACCTCAAAGACTTTTTCTAGCTCTAAGTCTATGATCTTATAAATTAAAGAGAGTTGAGATTTGCATTGTTGGAGGATATTACCACACTGGGAGTACCCCACACTGATAAAATTATAGAGTAGTTCAATGAATTTGAAAAATTAAGAAGAGGAGAAATGAAGAATTGTTAAGAAGAGAATGAAGAAAGCCAGGATGTAAAAAAAAATAAACATTAGGGCCAGGGAGATTTTAGAGGAAAAAGATATGAGGTAGTAAAGAGAAACAAGAAAGCAGACATGATTTATGACATTTTCAATAAATATTTGAAAATGTACCCATGTAGCAAAAATAATCCTGACCTTTAAGCACTAGGTTTGGGAGAATTTCTGTTTTTAATCCTGGGGTCGTGACTACTGTATAGGAGCAAAAGATACAGGAAAAGCAAGGAAATCTTCAGGTCACTTAAGGATCCAGGACAAAACTTTCTGCTTAGGACCATTAGAATCCCCTTTCCATCTGAGCTGCCAACCCAATGTGCCTCATTGTATATTCATTTCTGAGTTCCTCTTTCAACAAATCTTTCTTTTCCCATGCTATGTTTTATTCTCTAGGTGGCAAAAGATATATGAATGAGAACCAGAAAGCTATAACTGCTCAGCTCCTTTATACACCCATCTACATTTTACCACTTTGAGATGTGTAAGGGAGATGTAATTTTCAGAAATCAATGCCTAGAATTTATAGGAGGTATATTGCCAACTAGCTCTCATAGAAAATGTTAATATTATCAAACACAATATATCAAATCAATGCACACTCACATAAATGCTAGTTTGTATCACCTGTACAGATAGCATATCAATTCCATGAGCAGTAGGGCAGATATTAATAAATCCAGGTCTTTCTAAAGCTTCTTCAGAAGCCTGTAATCCTACTAGCATATTTTCTACTTCTAATTTGTCTGTAGAGATAGAGCTTTGCTTTATCGGGCATTGTGAAGCTTAGTAATAATGTGTTATCCTCTCATGCTTCTCACAGACACTGACTATAAAACCAATAGCATGCAGAATGAATTCAGGGATGTTTAAGATCTCAGGTTCTGATGCCCTCTTGCATGGGGACAATTGTTAGCTTTATATATATTTAGAACTCATATGGTTTGTCATGTCTATATTCTTTGTCAATTAGCATTTATTCTGTATAGCTAAAGATTGGTGCCTGGTCCCAAAGAACTGTGGGGACAAGTTTTCTGATTTTTAGCAATGGATACTTCTAATTATGTCTGCTATTTAAAGCACCCTTTTGCCTTTCTAGTCTTGTTACATATCATTCACTTTCATGTACTCTTTGTTGTAGGTAAACTACTAGCTGCTCTTCCAGTCACTACTTTACATCTATTTATGTATTTGCAAAACCTTTTGCTAATGCGTGTCATTCATTGCCTCCTCACCCTCATCTCTTAGAGTCCCTAAGCCTTTTCATAGTACAGTATGGGAGTCATTTCCTGCACTGGTCTTTTCTGAGCCCCCAAAGTTCTTAGTGCAACACTAACCTGCTTCATGACTATCATAACCAATAGGACATAGCACATAGTAGGCATTTAATAGACTGTTGAATTGAATAAATTACAAATCATTAATCCTAAAGATAGGAAAATTAGAGCATGAGCTTATAGCAAAGTCCAACAGATATTTACCATTTTGAAGACTTGGATGTGGGAATAAAGGGCACAAGGAAAACTGGTTCTATATTTGAATGTTGAAGGAAGACTTCAGCATGTTGAAATGACTATGACTATACACCAGTTGCCAAGGGGATAATAGTGACTCAAAAGCAAAGAAACTCCTGGTGTAGACTCTATGGCTATTTGTCTAGAAAGAGCCTAATACAATGATTTTTCAGTAAAGTACAACATTTGACCATCTGTTTTTCTGTGTTATAACAGTAGGTAGATGTTTTGAAATTTTTTGGGGGGGAAGCAGCTAGATGGTATAATAAATAGAATGCCAAGCTTGGAGTCAGGAGGACTCATCTTCCTGAGTTCAAATCTGGCCTCAAACACTTACTAGTTGTGTGATCTTGAGCAAACCACTTAATTCTGTTTGTCTCAGTTTCCTCATCTGTAAAATGAGATGGACAAAGAAATGGCAAAGCACTTCAAATGGCAAAGCACTCCAGTATCTTTGCCAAAAAACAAAACCAAAAAAACCCAAATGGAAAGAATTCATCAATCAATTCCAGAAAGAGATCTCAAAATGAAAACTCCCAAGAATATTGTAGCCAAATTTCAGAATTTTTAAGTCAAGGAGAAAATATTGAAAGCATCCAGAAAGATCCAATTCAAACATCATGAAAATGCAGGCAGAATAACATAAGATTTAGTAGCTTCTAAATTAAAGAATCAGAGGGCTTAGAATATAAAATTTCACAGGGTAAAGAAGCTGGGATAACAACCAAGAATCACCTACCCAGCAAAACTGAGTATAATCCTTCAAGGGGAAAAGAAACCTGGTCATTTAATGAAATTAAGGATTTAGAAGAGAATTCATGATTAAAAGACCAAAGCTGAACAGAAAATTTGACTTTCAAATACAAGGCTCAAGAGTAGCATAAAAAGGTAAACAGGAAACAAATACCAGGGATTCAACAAGGTTAAACATTTTACTTTCTTGCATGAAAAGAAAACTGTAACTTGAAGAACTTCATTATTATTAGGTCAGTTAGGAGTATATATATATATATATATATATATAGACAGAGAGTACAGGTATGAGTTGAATATGATGGCATGATATAAAATAAAATTAAGGGATGAGGAAGAGGGATGCACTGAACAAGGGAGAGGGAGAATGGGGGGATTATCTCACATAAAAGAAGCATCTAAGAGCTTTTATTACTCTCTTCATCTATTAAAAATATTTTATTTCTCTAATCAATAGTGATTTAGAGCATTTTTATGTTGACTGATTTATCTGAAAATTTCTTGTTCATATCCACTGATCATTTATTAATTGGGGAATGATTTGGATTCTTATAAATTTTACTCAGTTCTCTATATATTTGATAAATGAAGGCTTTATCAGATAAACTTGATATAAATTTTTTAACAGTTATTGTTACTGTTGTATCTCCTTCCATCCTATTTTGCCCGATTTTTCTTTCTTTCTCTTTTCCTTTACCCTGACACTCCTCAAAGTTTTGTTCCTGACCACCACCTCCTGCAACCTGCACTCCCTTTTAAAAGTCCCATCCTTCTCTTATATCCCTTCCCTCCTACTTCCTTCTAGAGTAAGATAGATTTTTATACCCAATTGAATGTGTATGTTATTCCCTGTTTAAGCAAATTCTGATGAGAATAAGGTTAAAGTATTGTACCCCATCCCACCCAACCAAAGCAAAAGGGACAAGGTTAAAGGAGAGGAATGAGGAGAGAAAAAGAGAAAAGGAGGAGAGAGAGGGAAATAGAAAAATGGGGAAAAAAGCAGGATGGAAAAAATGCATAGTAATAATAACTATGAATGTGAATGGAATGCACTCTCCCATAAAATGGAAGTCTAAAAAAGAATGGATTGGGGGGTGAAGCCAAGATGGCGGCATAGCAGCAGCAACATATCGCAGCTCTCACATAGCCACCCCAAAATACCCATAAAACAGGACTCTAAACCAATCCTAGAACTCCAAAACACACACAAAGATACGTCCCACTAAAGTCAGCTTGGCTACGAGGAACCATATCAGCACTGCAAACCAAAACCAGCCTGCCCTGAAGCCGCGGCTGTGCCCCAGGGGCTGCTGGACAGGAGGAGCTGAGGAGCCTCTCAGGTGAGCAGATTAGAAGCAGCTGCTAGTGGGGATTGCGAAAGGGGGAGATAAGCAGTCCGGCGAAAGGCCTCCAGAGCAGAAAAGCAAAAGGCAGAGGTTTTGCACCTGCCTCGGGGTAGTACCTTCCTGCCCACGGCCTGCAGACAGCAGGGGGACTTTGCGATTGTTCTCAGGTGAGTGCTCTCGCGTTGAGCAGCCTGGATCCAGATAGCCATCTTGGGCCTCTGTCTTGGAGTCTTCATTATCCAGTCAGCTGGAAGTAATTAGGAAGACTCCCAGCATCTTCCTGAGAGCTATGGCAGCTGGGAGGACCCCAGCGATTTGGGACAGAGCTTTCCCTTCTGGAAGCAGAGCCCCACAGAGATTTAAAAAAAAAATCACAGTCTGAAGAACCATGAGTAAGAATAAGCATAAGAAGCAAAGTAAGAACAGCTCCCAAACCCTTGATTCCTTCTTTGGGGAAAAGAAAGATCATGGGAGAGAGAGGGAGGAGGAGAGC
>JAQQSU010007815.1:0-13114 GCA_028627135.1 Pseudochirops cupreus
AAAAAAAAGAATGAGGGTTGAATAGAGAATATTTTAATAAATTATTAAAGGGATATTTGTGCCCTATGACAAAATCATCTCAATAGAATGGTGGGAGAGAGGCAAATTTACAGGAGTCTAAGGAGTGAGTGGATGTTGAGAAATGAAAATGATAAATAGAAACTATTATTTTAAGAAATTTTATAATAAAAGGAAAAAATGGACTAACAATAGCTTGAAAATGAGGGGGAATGAATCAATTTTTTTTTTATGCTAGAGGTTTTTTACATGAAAGTAAACAGGTTTTTACATGAAAGTAGAGTCAGAGGACTTGGAATAAAGGGTCATGAAAGTTTGGTAAAGTGGAAATGCTCTTGAGTCAGAGAACCTAGATTCAAATTTCATCTCCAATTCTTCCTTTCTATCTGACTTTAGGCAAGTCACATATCCTCAGTTTCTGATTTGTAAAATAAGGGGAACATAGATGACTTCTGAGACTCTTCTCAGTTCTTGATCTGTTTTATGAAAAGCAAGATACCAGAGTAGGGAGGGGAAGTGAAGAATGTGATTTAGGGAAGAGGTAGAAGTCTTGATCTTGATAAGGAAGAAGGGCCATTCTTAAGACATAATAATTTCTGAAAAGTTTGAGAGCATGGGGGAAAAGGCATGATGAAAAGTATGACAGCATAGTGGGGAAAACACTGCCTTTGAAATGGAAGACTGGGTATGAATCCAACCTTTCTCATCTACATACCTGTGTTATTTTGGACTAGTTATTTTGCTTTTTCTAGGCTTCAATTTCTTCTTCTGTAGGAGAAAGTTCAAACAGAGGACATCTAAGGTAATTTCTAACTTAATCTCAGTAAGTTTATAATTTAATACAGTATGTTTATGTTCCCATTGATTGAGAAACCCTTTTCAGCTTTGCAAATCATAGCCCATACATACATTTTTAAAATTGTGCCACTTTTGCCCATTTTTAAGAGATTCTCCATTACACACATACAAGACCTACTTATAAGTCCTTTTACATTCATCTGGTCCAAGACAATACAGTCATTGACACAATGAAAGCTAATTTTAATTCCTTTCCCTGACCCTAAAATTTCAGCTAATATTTTCCCATTTATTAGTATGATCCCCTTTATTAATTTGGCCAATAGGTAGCTAGGTAGCACAGTAAATAGAGTGCCAGACCCATAGTCAGGAATATTTATCTTCTTCTGTTCAAATCTGGCCTCAGACACTTCCTAGTTGGGTGACCATGGGCAAGTCACTTAATGCTGTTATTCTCAGTTTCCTTATGTGTAAAATGAGCTGGAGAAGGAAATGGCAAACCACACCAGTATCTTTGGCTAGGAAACCCTAAATGGGGTCATGAAAAGTCAGACATGCTGAAAATGACTGAACATCAACAATAGGTAATGTTGGAGAATTCATTTCACCAAGAGAAATGGGACTTCTTTTTTATCTTTATTTGTCAATTTATTTATTTTTTGTTTTTAGCATTCATTTCTACAAGATTTTGAGATAAAAATTTTTCCCCCATCTTTCCCCTACACCCACCCCAAGATAGAAAGCCTACTGAATTCCCCTTTCCCAAATCTATTCTCTCTTATATCCTTCCCCATTCCTCCTTTAACTACCTAGTAGGGCAAGATGGATTTCTGTACCCCAGTGCCTACATATTTTATTTTCCTGTTGCATGTAAAAATCTTTTTTTTTAACATTTGTTTTTAAAACTTTGATTTCCAGATTCTTTCCCTTCTTCCCTCCTCACCCACCCCCACAGGGAGGGCATGCAGTTTAATATAGGTTGTACATATGTACTTATGCAAAACATTTCCATAGCAGTTACATTGTGAAAGACTAACTATTTTTCTCTCCATCCTATCCTACCTTCCACTTATTCTGTTTTCTACTTTGACCCCATCCCTTTTCAAAAGTCTGTGCTTTTAACTACCCTCTCTCCCAATCTGCCCTCCCTTCTATCATCTCCCCTCTTATCCTCTTGTCCCCTACTTTCCTATAGCATAAAATATCCAATTGAGTGTGTATGTTGTTCCCTCCTTAAGTCAAATTCAATGAGAGTAAGGGTGACCCATTCCCTTTCACCTTCCTGCTCTTCCCTTCCATTGTAACAGTTTTCTCTTGCCTCTTTTATATGAGAAAATTTACCCTATCCTATCTCTCCCTTTCTCCTTATCCCAATATATTCCTCTCTCACTTCTTAATTTTATTGTTTTAGATATCATCCCTTCCTATTCAACTGATCCTGTGCGCCTCTGTCTATACATACACGTACAGACATATACACACACACACACACACACACACATATATATTTACACACACATATATATATATGTATGTATGTGTGTGTATATATATGTGTATATAAATATATATCTATATCTATTTATATCTATATGTGTACACACATATATTCCCTTCAACAATCTTCATACTAAGAAAAGTCTCATGAGTTACAATGATCATTTTTCTAAGTAGAAATGTAAATACTTCAACTTTATAAGTTCCTTATGATTTCTTTTTTTTAGTTTACCTTCTCATGCTTCTCTTGCTTCTTGTATTTGAAATTCAGATTTTCTGTTCAGCTCTGGTTTTTGAAAGTCCTCTATTTTATTGAATGACCATATTTTCCCATGAAGCATTATACTCACTTTTACTGAGTAGGTGATTCTTGGTTTTAATCCTAGATCCTTTGATTTCTCTCATCTTCCAAGCTCTTTGATTCCTTAATGTAGAAGCTGCTAGGTCTTGTGTTATCCTGATTGTGTTTCCACAATTCTACAACACAATATCCTGATTGTGTTTCCTGACAGCTTGTAATATTTTCTCCTTGACCTGGGAACTCTGGAATTTGGCCATAACTTTCCTAGGAGTTTTCTTTTGGGGATCTTCTTCAAGAGGTCATTGTTGAATTCTTTCAATTTCTCTTTTGTCCTCTGGTTCTAGGATATCAGGACAATTTTCCTTGAGGATGATTTCTAGACTCTTTTTTGGATCATGGCTTTCAGGTATTCCAATAATTTTTAAATGATCTCTCCTGGATCTATTTTCCAGGTCAGTGGTTTTTCCAATGAGATATTTCACATTGCCTTCTATTTTTCATTTGTTTGTGTCTGTTTTATAGCATCTTGATTTCTCATAAAGTCTTTAGCTTCCATTTGTTCCAATCTAATTCTGAAAGAATTATTTTCTTCAGTGAGTTTTTAAAATTTCTTTTCCATCTGGCCAATTTGACTTTTTAAGGCATTCTTCTCCTCATTGGCTTTTTGGGCCTCTTTTGCCATTTTAGTTAGTCTGTTTTTTAAGGTGTTATTTTCTTCAGTAATTTGTGTGTGTGTGTGTCTCCTATAGCAAGGTGTTGACTCATTTTTCAAACCCCAGGTCCACTACCCAATACTATGACTCAGATCCAAGCACAACAAAGCAAGAGCAATTTTCTCTGATTAGCTGCTTGATTCCCCCCACCACGGGTGGTCCTGGAGCACCAGAAATAGTCACCACTGTGACTTCTGCTATTGCCTCTGCTGCTGCCACAGCCACCACCTCCACTGCTCCAGGGCTTGGGCTGCACCATATTCTTCTCTCACCCAGGTCCAAAGCACTCCACAGTACTTTGCCTTTGGTGTTTGTGGGTTGAGAATTCTGGAAACTACCTCAGCTGTCAGTGATTCAGTCCCCTGAGGATGTTCTGGCTTAGTCTGTGCTGGTGGGGCCTTTGTGGTACTGCACTCTGCTCCTAGCCTGGTGTAATAGACCCTTCTTATTGGCCTGCCAGGCTGTATTCAGCTGGAGATGTGTTTCACTCTCTCATTTTGTGGGTTTTGTAGCTCTAAAATTTGTTTAGAGTTCATGCTTGAAGAACAACAAGATGATATCACTATGTTGGAGTCAAGGCATAGTGTGTCCCACTGTGGTTAATCACACAAATATAAGCTCAGAAGTCTCTACCACAGGTCAGGCACAAATAGTCTAAATCACTGGTTCTCACCCTGTGGGTTATGTTCAATTTGTAACAATGAAAATACATTCTGCATATCAGATAGATTCATAACAGTAGCAAAATTATAGTTATGAAGTAGCAACAAAAATAATTTTATGGTTGGAGGTCACCACAACATGAGTAACTGTATTAATGGGTCATGGCATTTGGAAGGTTGAGAACCACTGGTCTAAATGAACATTTGGAGTAGAGATATTTTCACATCTCACATTTCTTTTGAGCTCCTGAAATTCCTCTTTGCCTAGTGTCTTCTTTAATGTGGCCATGCCATGAAGTGTGATCCTATGCTAGTTTTTATCATATCTTACAACAGATTCCAAAGTTCTTCAGAGAGACCTTGAAAATGACCTTGCATCGCTGTTTCTGACTTCTGGCTAAATACTTGCCTTGTGTGAGTTCTCTGTAAAACAGTATTTAGGCAAATGTACAGTTGGCTTTCCATAAACATGGCTAGCTCCTGAGTTGCATAGTCTGCATTGAGTTTGGATGTTTGGCAGTTCAGTTCAAGAGGCTGACCTGGGATAGTGTGACTGGAGACTACATGAAAATGATAGTGGAAATTATGGACTATTTGAATATCTTCAGTTATTTTTTTCTATAAGAATTATATTGTGGTGATTTGTTTCATTTCCCAACCCCCCAAGCACTCATTGTTTTTGGAGCACTCATTGTTGGGTGTCTTTTATTGTAGATTTGGGGTAGTAAAGAAATATGTGAGACCTAGATTGCCTCTTCCTCCATAATTTTCCCAGAACTTCTCTGTCCACATCATTTCCTTAACTCAGCTTTCACCTACTGTTTCTCTTTTCTTAAATGATAATAGCTTCTACTTTTCAGCTTGCAAAGCATCTCCCTCAAAATGGCCCTGTGGCATTTTGTGTTACTTCAGGCTTAAGTTTGACTCATTTCTGATGTATCTGTAAAAGGGAGGAGTAGAAAGATACTCAAGGTTAAATCTAAATCACCGATTAGACAGATGTTTATTTCTTTGACACAACTGAACTGTTTAAGACAGTATACTGAAATATGCATTGACAAATGACTTTAAAAGTAGTAACAATAGTGTAACTACTGTTATGCTCTCTCAGGAGGTCAAGACTTAAACATCAGAAGATAAAGTAGTTTTCAGGACTGCTGAATATGTATCTGAGATTCACCTTGGGTCTGCACTGTCCAAACAATTACCTCTAAGTCTTTGTCTTCTTGCAAGTTCAAAGAGGTCTAAAGTGATTTACTCAAGGTCAACCAGCTATTTTGTTGCTTAATTAGGCTTCATCCCAGGTCTTCTGCTTCCAAGACCAGGTCTCTTTCTGTACAGTGTTGCCTCTTTCAATTATGCTATATACAGTCTTAGAATACACCCTTTATCCAGTGAGATAATCTTTTCTTCATAGTCCTATCCAAAAAAATTAGTGTCTGCATGCTCATTTAAAAATATGTCTTTGAATGTCCTCCTCCTGGGACACTGAATGCATGGTGACCAACATAAATTCCCCATCTCTAATCAGATTTTCTTGCAGTTCTGCATTTTAGATAACCTCTTCTATAATCTAAGACAACAAAGGGCCACTAACAAATAATCTGGCAAATGATGCTGTGGCAGAAGGAAGTGTCCCTAGACTCAGAAGGGATGACAACAGGAATCTGGAAGTGACAGATATTTTCATTTTTGATGAGGGATAAACCTCACTAGCAAATAAATGACCCTCTCCGGTAATTTGAAATGCATTTGTCAGGGATAACATCCAAATTCAAAGACAAGAATCCAGGGATGGAGAGGAAAAATGATTGCAGGAGCCAAAAAAGATACAGCTATATATAGCACAGTGCTAAAGGAGTTATTAATTACATTGGAAACTTGGTTGAGTAATCTGCCAAGTGAAATAGAATGAACAATTTGTGCAAAGGAACAATTCAAGTTCTTATCAATCTTAGGTTCTTGAGAAACATTGTGGTATAAAGGAGAGAATATAGGACATGAAGTCAGGAAATCTGGGGCTCAAATCTCTGTCAATAATTATACTCACTAGATTCATATAATGCCAAGTGATTTAATGTTTCCAAACCTGTTTCCTCAATAAGGGTAGGAAGATACACATGTATGTATGCATACATATATACACACATATACATATGCATGTATATAATAAAGATATATAAACATGAATGTATATTGACAAATATGAATATATACACATATATTATGCATATGGGTATATATGTGTATGTATTCTCTTGTAGGATTTTGGGAGAAAGATCTTGTAAACTTTAATGTTCTCTATAAACATGAGTTGTTCTTTGCCATCTGCACTAACTTGATTTTTCAGTGATGGACTCCATGGGTGCAACAGTTTAGGTGTATTGTAGCAATAAAGCTGAATCAGGCAGGGTTAAAAATGAGTAATTGAGTACCTAATTGGAAACCCTTAATGCTTCTTTGAACTATAGTTATGCATGACCTCCTTGGGATACAGTTTCATATAACTTTAATGTTCACCCTGGGGCAAATGGAGTATTCAAGAGAACTTGCACCTCTGGTGTGAGGGCTTGCCAAGCCCTTTGAAGGGCTCATGCTCATCTACCTTTCATGTCCACCTGATTCACCCAGTTCTCACCTGTGGTTACGAGAAGTTGTAGCATGCACAGTGACCACATTCTAGTAAACTCTCTTGACAGATGGGTTAAACTAGGTTAAGAGCAACCCACAGACCTCAAACCTGTTTGCGAGTTAGGAGGATGTCCACACCAAGCATGTGAAAGCTTTCCCTGGTGAAATAGACACATAAGAATTTCCAATGGCCATGAAGATGGCTGAAGCAGGTACTGTGGAGTGCTTAGAGCTTGGTCAAGCATTGAAGGCATCACAGTCATTGACTGCACCTTGAACCATTGCCAGTTGTCTTCATTTTTCTCCTACTACAGGAATTCAGTTTCTGAAAGTGAGAGTGAAATTGATGACTTTGTACAACTCTGTATCACTTAAATCCAATTCATGCACAAGCGAAGATGTTATCTATGATATCTTTGGTCTTCTTCAAAAAGGAAGGAAAAGCAATATCTGCTCTGGGTACTGGAGTCTGAGCTGGGTACTGGATTCTATTTGCTTTGAGGGAGATGAATTGAGGGGGTGAGGGCCAGAATTTAATTCTTGTTTAATGTAAATAGGAATGTAGGCTTTATTAAAAGAGATAAAGTGTCTAGAATGAGGAGGTCATAGTCCTTCTTTACTCTGCACTGATCAGATTACATCTGGAGTATTGTGTTCAGTTTTAGGTGCTACATTTTGAAGGAGTTCATTGACAAGTAAGATTGCATCAAAAAAAGGTTCAATAAGGGTAGTAAGGAGTCTGGACACCATGATATATGAGGATTGGTAGAAGATATATAATGTGGATAATTATTTCCAAATATTTTAAGGGTTATCATATGGTAAAAGAATTAGAATTGTTCTGATTACCCTTACAAAGAAGAATAAGAAAAAATTGATGGATATTTCAGATAG
Source organism: Pseudochirops cupreus (assembly GCA_028627135.1). Classification (NCBI taxonomy): domain Eukaryota; kingdom Metazoa; phylum Chordata; class Mammalia; order Diprotodontia; family Pseudocheiridae; genus Pseudochirops; species Pseudochirops cupreus. The sequence goes on from JAQQSU010007815.1 coordinate 7,515, forward strand.
ACATATTTTGATGTGATGTCAGAAAAACAAACCAAAAAAAAATAGTAACAACAACAACAACAAAAACAATTCCTAAGAATTAAAATTGCCCCAAAGTTGAATGGGATAATTCTAGTTGTTGGTTCTCTATCATTAGAGCCATTCACACTGTAACTGGATGACCACTTGACAAGGATGCTATAAAGGTTTTCGTTTATGTTAGATTAGGAGGACTTTGAGGTTTCTTACAATTCTGAGATGTCGTGAAACCATTTCTTCATAATATCTCAGGATGTGCATTTGAATCTAATCTTCTATCACTAACGACCCAAGACTGACTTTTACATTTTTACCATAGTATTTGCTCAAAATGTTGTGGAAAGAATGTGGAAGTTGGAATCAAATGAAGAGTTCAAATGTTGCTTCTGTTATGTAATATTTATTTGACCTTGGTGTAGTCATTTAATATCTCTGAGCCCCAGGTGAGATTGTGTATATTTGTATGTACACACACAACATATTGGATGAGATAATCTCTAAGACTGACTTTTATATCTAAGAATGTGACCTCAAGAACAGCTGTGAGTGAAAGGACTTTATTTGGTAACAAAAATTTCTGATTCTGTGCATGTACACAGTGTTATATAGTTAAAAAGTACCATTACTGGATTATTTATTTTTATATTCAATCAACCATCTTATCTCATTTGAGATTCCAGATGTTTGCTTACAGGCTGTTCATAAAAATCTGTGCAAACCAAGGCATTTCCCCAGAAGCATACATGAATGTTTAAGTATCCTTCCTGACTGTGCTTCTAATGGACTACAGTTGAGTTCTATCAAACTGAGATCAGAAATAAAATGCTGGGGTCACAATTGGGCAAGAATAAGCCCCACTTATTCTTCAAATAACCAAGATTTGCATTTCCTTCATTGGTTTGCTTACGTTGCTTTTTCAATCACAGGCTTTGTGGGAGAATCCTTCACATAGACCCACTTCAGTTCTTCACCTAGACATGACAGCAGTCCTGGGTTTTAGAAGTCTATACAAACAGGATACAAGTTTTTATGATGGAAAAGCTTCTAGTCTTGTCTCAACAACTGACAGCTTTTTAAAAATGTCAACTTTTTATTTATGTTTTAAATCTTTTAAAGCACCTTACCCATATTATCTTATAAAATTGTCATAAGATTGGGAAAAGCTGTATAACTTGTATGAATAAAGTCATAGGTAAAGTAAATCGCTTCTACATTTCAACACTTCACATTACTTATAGACAGTTACCATATCCCCTTAACTCCAAGGATTTTCTGTTATGCTAAATATCTCTATTTCCTTTTTTAAAAAAAATTAATTAGTTGATTAATTTTTAGTTTTCAATATTCACTTTCATAAGATTGTCAGTTCTAAATTTTTGCCCCTCCTTTCCCTCCTCTCACCCCAAGACAGCATGCAATCTGATATACCTTGTAATGGCAAGAAAAGGAGTACTTAGCTCCTGGTTTTAGTTATTCAAGCACGGAGGTCCTTGTTTCAGCTCTTCAAGTGCCTTTGAGCCTCACCTGTCATTATATCAAGTCTTTGTTAGAAACAGAACCTTTGAAGCCCACAGTGGGGGGGAACTTTCCAAAGAATGGAACAGGAAAAATGTAAAAGGAGGGTGGTGCAGGAAGGAACTGATGATATAAAAGCTTGAGCACAGCTGGGACCAAGCAGAACTGGGTGCTGGCATTTTGTCTGTCTGTGTTGATCTTACTAGTCAGACTTGTCTGCTGATAGAGGATGTTGCTGCTGTTACAGAAATCCTGGGACCTTACTGTTGGTTCAGAAGCCTTGCAATAGGACTTTCTTGTTGTCTGTTTACAGAAGTCCTGAAGAAGGGTTTTACTGATGTTTTCAGAGGTCCCGAGACTTTTCTAATGATTTGTGTTGATTTCTCAGACAGAGACCCTGTTTGCTGGTCTGTGTTGATTTCACAGGCAGAAAGTGAGATAGTGCTGGCAATGTGTGTGAACATTGTTTTAATTCTGCTAAGCCTGATGTGTGGAGATGGACCAGGATCTGAACCAGAAGCTGGATCAGGAGCTGGACCAGGGGCTGGGAGCTACCTACCTTTGAATCCAGGTGATGGTTGAATGAATTCAGGCAAGAGCTGGGAGCACTGAAGAGGAACCATGGAGTTAAGGAGTCAGCCTTGAGTCAATATGAAAGGACCTTTCTTTGGGTACTTAGTGCTGACTGACAACATCATGATTTACTGTGACCTGGGGTGGGAGAATTTTGTACTTTGTATTTTGTACTCCTTAATGATGATTGCCCCTTAAGGATGATTGAGTTAAGGATGATTGGAAGCCAATCTCCAATAAAGATGAAAGAAGACTTTAGATTAGGGTGCTTTATATTGATTGATTCAGATTGTGACTCATTGAATGATATTTATCTTTTAAGAATATGTGGCCACTTTAGTAATAAGTTGTTAATATCATGCCATTGTGAATGTTAAACTTTGAGTTTTGTGAATGTTTTACCATTTTTTTTACTGAATAAAAAGAGAGTTCTATATACTATGTGATCAAAATTTTAAAGCTATTCACAGCAGCAATCCTGAGGACAGCTGCTTGTGCTTGGCTTTGCAAGACTATCTATGTACAATCATATTAAACATATTTCCACATTAGTTATGTTGTAAATAAAGAATCACAACAAAAGGGAAAAATCATGAGAAAGGAAAAAAGGGGGAGAGAATAGAATACTTTGATCTGCATTCAGACTTCACAATTCTTTCTTTGGATGTGATTAGTATTTTTTGTCATGACTCTTTTGAAATTTTCTTAGATCATTGTTCTTTCCTAAATATAGGTCGTTGAGCCATGATCCTGAAATGAACATTTTCAACTTTGATGACAACCATATGAATTCAACAATTACAAAAATCCTGTATCTATCAGTTAGAGATGATTTACAGCAAGAAGATTATTTTACAACTACTCTAATTCTTCATAGAGAAAATGACCCTTGGCAGAAAACAAGTCCACCCTAGGACTGTGACCTGGAGGGAATTATTTTTAGAATGCAGAGACAAGAGGAACCATTAAGATGACAATTCAGCAGTTCTTTAAATTGCTTAATATCCTAATAGATAGTTCTCAATCTCCTGGGAGAGTATAATAGTTAAGCTATACAACTGCTGCTTGTTGACCTTCAGTCAATGCACAATTATAAGGATCTTGCATTAAGTATTTTGTTTATATGGGAGGAATAGCTTTCTTTTGCTTGATTTAAATTGTACCTTGAATATCTTTCCATTACTTTTTTGGAGAGAAATGAACCTAGGCTATAGGCAACATTCCATGGGCGATTCGGTTTGGGTATAAAAAAGAAGGAATAAAGGAAAGAGTTCATTGTTTTCTTCAGATTCCAGAACCACCTAGATCCTAACATAAAGGGAAATTATGGTTAACAATGTGGTAAAAGATTCCAAATCAGTTAAATACATGTAGTTAAACTCTTAGTTAATGTAGAAATAGAAATGAATATAAAATATTAGCAGTGAATCAAATCAACTCCAATAAGACCAATTTACATGTTCTTGATAGGGGAAACAGCATATGGATAGAAGAACAGACATTAATATGAACTACCACTTTTTCCTATGGTATTTTATGTGATATCATAATATATTATTATCATAATATATATAATCAAATTATAAGGAGACAAAGATGCATAGAAATGATCTCAACCAGAAAAAATTTGATCTCTTTTCCATGTAAACAAATATGAGAGTCAATTTGATATTCATTCTGAATATCAAATTGTTTATAAACTGTTCCCTAGATGGAATGTAGATTATGAAATAGTGATAAGCAAGGGAGGAAATACAAGTGTATGGAAAGTTTTTTTAAAGACTCCTAACTGGGCAAAATCATTTCAGTGCCATTTGAGAATAAAACTGGAAATAAGATAAAATATAGGTTAATAAAAAAAGACTCTGTCAAGATTCTTGATAAACTTTTTCTTCCATCAATCAACAGATTCTTCTTAAGTGCCAACTATGTTCTAAAAACTGAGGTAAACTCTGGATAGCATTTAACCTCATCATAACAGACTCTAATGTGCTTCATGAAGTAGTAGAGGTGGCACTCAAGGAAACAAAAATTGGAAGACCAACAAAACACAACAATATATGAAAGGGGTGGGGCTGAAGTGATTGAGGGATTGATTTTTTAAGTTACATAGAAAAGAAAGGAGGACATTAAAGTTTTACAAAAATGTAGGACCTAACTATTAATCAAAAATGATTCAAAAATATGAAATAACTACATAAATCATGACTAAGATGCTTGCAGTCTCATTCCTCCAAATCTTTATGAGAACCATCTATACATGTATTGGTAGTTAACTTATATCCACAATCACTGAAACAGTTTAGACTGTCTTTGGAGGAAAAAAAATGAATGAAGAATTTCTATTGCATGTGTGCAACTGTATTCTCCATCTACGAATATGACCTATCATGTATCTTGTATCTTGTATCTTGTATCTTGGACAGACACTTCAAACGAATAAGAAGTTAGACCTTGAGAGCAATAAAAAATAAGTTGAAAGAATTGTTTTCAAGGCAATTGTGTAAAACTTTTAATGACACCATGTTTTTCTCCAAAACGAAATCCTATCTTATTATGGGAAACAACAATATTTATACCATGATTTTCTTTGCCTATGAGGCATAGAACTCTATAATCTTTGAAGAATTAAAGTAATGGGCCACCCAAAGATTGATAAGGTTTTAAGAAAATTGCAGAAAGAAAAAAAAAAGAATTGTGAAAGACAACATTTGTAGGTCCTTTTCCCTTTTCAATGGTCTCTTTAGGATACAGACCTAGCAGTGATATTACTCTATGAAAGGGTATGCACAGTATGATTGTCCTTTGGACATAGTTCTAAATTGTGCTCCAGAATGTTTGGATCAGTTTGCAACTCCACCAACAGTGTATTAATGCCACAATTTTCCCACATCCTCTCCAACATTTATCATTTTCATTATTTTGTCATATTAACCAACCTGATAGGTGTGATGGGGTTCCTTAAAATTGTTTTAATTTGCATGAAACTTGGGATTTTCTTGAAATTTAAAAAAATTATGTTGCGAAGGGATCTGTAGATTTCATCAGACCACTGAAGGGATACACAATACAAACAAAAAATAAGAATTCTTGTGAATTGATGATCATTATGACATTTTGCTCCATAAATTTACCCCCTTGGTAATTTGATAAAGAGAGTGTGAAATATATAAATTCATTTATTTAATGCCATTTTTATTGTATTATATTTATGTTGGTCAAAGATAAGCCATGAAAATTGCCCCAATTTTATTTCTCCCTTTATTTATGTAAGATTTGTGTTGCAGTTGAATTTGTATAAGTTGTAATTGTGCCTTGTTAGGTTATTGTAACGATACTGGGATTTGAAGATCTTCCATGCCCCTTGAGCTTGCTGACGTAGCAGGAAGGGGTGGAGCAAGAGAATGCCGGAACCAAGCTGTGCAGTGCGGACTGGAGGCGTCAGAGGCAGTGGCTGCGGTTGCGAACTCCTTTTGCTTTGAGCAGGGCAGAAT
>JAQQSU010007816.1:0-13114 GCA_028627135.1 Pseudochirops cupreus
ACTCTCATTGAATTTGGCTTAGGGAAGGAATGACATAAACTCTAAACTGGATATCTTGCCACACAAGAGAGTAAGATGGGGACGAGAGGTGGGATGACGGAAGGGAGGGCAGGGTAGGGGGGAGGGTTGCTGAAAGCACACACTTCTGTAAAGGGACAGGGACAAAGTAGAGAATAGAAAAAGGGGGGGGGTGGGATAGAAAGGAGAGAAATATAGTTAGTCTTTCATAATATGTCCATTGGTGGAGATGTTCTGTGTAATTACACATGTACAGCCTGTATTGAATTGCTTGTCTTTCCAATGGGGGTGGGTGATGAGGGAGGAAAGCAGAGAATCTAGAATTTAAAGTTGTATAATCAAATGTTAAATATATATCTATATATCTATATATAGCTATATCTATATATATATGTATGTATGTATGTATGTATGTATGTATGTATATATTATTATTTTTTTCCCATTGACTTGTTTATTTACTTTTAGTTTACAAGATTCCGTTCCACAATCCCTTGAGTTTTGAATTTTCTCCCCTCCTTCCCCCCCCCCCATGGTGGCGAGCAATCATGTATAGTATTTGTAAATACTTTCACAATGTACAATAGTCTGATTGTATAGAAGGGTTGTAACCAATGAGTGAACAATGGGGAAAAAAGAAACAAAACCAAACATGAAAAAGAACGATAGCATGTATTGCTTCAGTCTCCATTTAAGCTCTGGTCTTTCTAGATGTTTCTCTGAATGTAGACATCTCCTTCTATCCTGAGACTTGTAGAGTTGTCTTATAGCTGTGCATTGCTGAAAAGAGTCCCATTTTATCAAAGTTGGTCATCACACATACGATGTGTCTGTGATTGTGTACAAATTTTTCCTGATTCTGCTCTTCTCACTTAGCATCAATTTGTATAAACCTCTCCAGGTAATTATGAAGCTCATCTCTTTCCCATTTCTTATAGCACAATAGTATTCCATTACATTCATATACCATTACTTGTTCAGCCATTCCCAACTGATGGGCATCCCCTATATTTCCAGTTTTTTGCAACCACAAAGAAAGCTGCAATAAATATTTTGCTACATATAGGTCCTTTTCCCACTTCTATGATCTCTTTGGGATACAACCCCCAAAGTGGTATTGCTAGGTCAAAGGGTATGCAATTATTTATAGCCCTTTGGCCAAAGTTCCAGATTGCTCTCCAGAATGGTTGTATCAATTCACAACTCCACCAACAAGGCATTAATGTTCCAATTTTTCCACATCCTCTCCAGCTTTTGTCGTTTTCCTGTTTCGTCATCTTAGCCAATCTGACTGGTGAGATGTGGTACCTCAAAGTTGTTTTGATTTGCATTTCTTCAATTAATAGTGATTTAGAGCATTTTTCCATATGCTTAAAGATATCTTTAATTTTTGCCTCTGAAAATTGCCTGTTTATATCCTTTGACCATTTATCAACTGGGGAATGACTTCACTACATGCAACTGGGAATTAAGACACACAGGCACTGCAGTAGGGATACCTAACCCGCCCTACCAGAAAGTCAGAGGGGCAATGGGGGAGGACATAGGAGAGAGCAGATTGGGGGAGGGGCTAAACAGTGGGATGGCTGTTTTGAGGTGATGGGTAGGGGGAGGATGGGGAGAAAATTTGGAACTCAAAATTTCTTGGAAATGAGTGATGTAAACAAGAAAATAAATAAATTTAAAAGAAAAAAAGAAAAGAAAAGTTAAAACATCCAGGGACCCAGATCCATCCAGGATTACAAAATAAAGGAAAGAAATGACTGAATGGACAAAGAATTAAGACTATCAGAGGAATTATATTGATCAGATAGAGGAGCACCTTGCTCATCCAGGGGGCCGTGATCAGAGACTAAATGCAAGGGATAAGGCAACTAGAGTGCAGAAGTATAGCATAATCTAGGGAAGAAAGAGGAAACAAGCTAGGAGGCCCAAACGCATAGAGAAGAAAAACTATAAGGTGAAGATTCTGGAAGGAACTGAGAATTCCATCTGATACAGAAGGACTGAAAAAATAAAGCTACCTCAAACTTAAGAATTTGAAATAATTGTAGCACATATTTTGGAGCTTTCTAAATGGTAAAATAAATCTGCAGATCACCCTAAAGATCTAGTCACAGCATCACAGAATCTCAAAGTTAAAATTTCAGAAGCCATCTAGTCTGACTCTTAGCTGACCAAAATACTGTTTTCAGTATTTTTGACAAGGGAAATTCAAATCCATCTTGAAAAGCCTCCAATAAAACATGCTTTGCATGACTTCATATGAATAATCAATATCCTATTGCTTGTCTTCTCAATGGCTGGGAGAGGGGCTGGAAGAAAGGAAAGAATTTCAAGCTCAAAATTTTTAAAAGTGAATGTTTAAAACATACATGCATTTGGGACATATTTAAAGAATTAAATATATACATATATGTATTCTTTTTAATGGAAAGCCTCCAATAATGATGGAGACATATATTTCTCAAGTATCTCATTCCAGTTTGTGATAATGCCAACCATTTGGGTCCACTTCTCTAATTTCAAACCTAAGTCTACCATCAATACCCACCTATTGCTCTTAGTTCTGCAGAACTTTTCCAACCTGTCTTCCTCAGGATGGCCTGTCAAATATTTTTAGATTGCTATCCTGTTACCTCCTGTTATGTTCTCCAGGCTAATTGTTTCATATTCCTTCAATCTATTCTGTCTTTTATCTAATGGCAATTTTTGAACCTAGGGACAGATATAGACTTAATGATGTATCTTCCTAAAATATGATGTCCAAAACTTAATGAAATTATTCAGATGTAATCTTATTAGTCATAGCAGAAACATTCCTCCTTTGTTTTGACACTACATCTCCTGTCACGTAGTGTAGGATAACATTCGTTTTCCTAGTTGTCATGACATACTCATGTTAAGTTTTATAGTACACTAAAAATGGAGATCTTCAGGAATCTTCCAATTTATCTAGGCTCTGCTAAGGGGATAAGGATTTTGTCCACAACTAGGGCAAGATATATAAAAGGGACAAAATTTCCAAGCAGGTAAGATGCTGATCATGATTGTACACCTCAGGAAAAAACAGATGAAGGTGAAGTGGAATAAGGGGGTAAAAATTAGGAGGGGAAGAGAGTTCAAGATAGGTGAATGCATTGAGTGCTTCATTCTTCTTTGAGAATTTTCCAAAATCTGTCCAGCTTTGCCAGTGTGAACAAAAGCAAGTCATGTGGTATACCTCACAGGAGCTGCTTTTAGGACACTGTGACTTTAAAAGGAATAAACCCTCAGGAAACTGAGGTGTTAAACTCACACATTCTCTCCTGAATATACTTTAGAAGACTTAAGGCCGTGCGCAAGACCTCGTTAGGAAAGTGTCAGAACCTTTATTGTTATTCAATTTAGAGAAATACCTCATGGCTAAGCATGATTCTTTGTGATCTTAAAAATAAGTGTAATCCTGTTTGTGAAGACTAAATATAGTAATGACTATCTTCTTTGAGTTAATTTATAAATTTAATGCAATATTGATTAAAATACAGAATAACAGAACTTGATAAGCCAATAGTAAAATTCAATTTATCTATAAGAATAAGAAAGCCAGAAAAATAAAGAATGTACATATATCTTCATATGCATGCAATATACATATACGCTTACAAAATGCAGCAAAATATATATGTGCCTATACATATGTGCGTGTAAATTTACACATGTACCATGCACATATAGAAATGTATACATATACATTAAATTGAATACTAGTAATTGTTTAACGTATTGTCTTTGTGTTTCAAGTACCTAATATAGTTCCTGGAACATGGTAGGTGCTTAATAGATGCATGTGGTTGATATGAATATTTATATATATATATATATATATATATATATATATATATATACATATATATATATATGTATAAGCGTGTATGTACTTGTAGTTCTATAGTTTTATGCATACTCATCTTATTTAATCCCAGATACTAGGTTCATTGAGGACAAGGATTATGCTTTATACTTCTCTATCATTTTTCACTGGCTAGTAGGATTTAATTCAATTCAGTCCTGCAAGCATTTATTACATGGTTATTCTGTGGTATAGTAGACGAGATATAAATTTAACCAACAGATGGTATTAGCAACTATTTGCCTATTCCTATTCACCAGCTATGAAGGGCTCAGTCTTGTGAAGTTCCATCTTCACTTTGATGGCTATATACTCCATCATATGAGGAAGAGTTTGAGGGAAACTCTCTTCCATAATCTTTAGAATGTGAACTTCAACCTTGAACTCCATCTCTTATTTATTTATCTATTTACTTATTCATTCATTCATCTATCTCTTTGTTCATTTATTGACTTACTTTTCTGTCCACAGTCAGCTTTTTAGTCTAAACAGCAGGGCTAATGAGGATTTTCCCAATCTGAATATCCTCAAGAACCACCTAATAGAAGACACTGCGGTTTCCTGATATATTTCATCAAGATTTTGGTGTAAATTCTGTCTTAGCAATGTTATTTTGGGCAATTCACTTAACCCCTATCTCCCTCAGTTTCCTTATCAGTAAAATGAGACTAGTAATAGCACCTACCTCCCAGAGTTGTTGTAAAGATTAAAAGATATGATATTTCTGAGGCAAGGTATTACATAAATTGCTAATTATTGTCATTATCATTTGTTTGTTTGTTTTTTGGAGCAGGGGAAGGCAGGGCAATTGGAGTTAAGTGACTTGTCCAAGGTCACATGGCTGGTAAGTGTTAAGTGTCTGAGGCTAGATTTGGACTCAGGTCCTCCTGACACTAGGGCCAATGCTCTATTCACTGCGATACCTAGTTGCCACATCATTATCTTTATTATTATAATGGCGTTAACATCTTAAGTGAACAGATATATGACATACAAGTTTTAGAAACAGTTTATTGATATATTTTGTTTTACATTACAAGTTACTACCACTTTGTAAGAGATTTCTTGCAGCAAAGTATAAGCTAAGAAAAATCAATACAGTTACCTCATCTAAAATGCTTGTAACATTTCACTTCTGTAGCACTCACCCTCTCTCTCTCTTTTTTAATTAACAGTAATCTATTTTCTTTCCCTTCTACCCTTCACACCATTGGGGGAAAAAAAGGAAAACAAACACTTGCTAAAAAATACGCATTGCCACAGGAAAAGAAAAAATCTCTTGGTGGCTATATCAAGAAGATAGATAGGTAGATAGATAGATAGATAGATAGATGGATAGATAGATAGATAGGTAGATAGATAGAATATGTCTATGTCTCTATAGATCTATATCTATATAGAATGTGATATCTATATCTATATGTCTATATCTATACCCTAAATCAACCATTTCTTTGCTATGGATAGCATATTTCATCATCTGTCCCCAAGAATTATAAAAGTTCATTGTATTGATCAAAGTTTTTATAGCTTTCAAAGTTCTTTTTTAAAGCGTTATTGTTATTGTATAAGCAGTTCTGTTTTGCTCACTTCATTCTTCATCAGTTTATTTATAAAAGTCCTGTAAATTGCTAACTTTTTATGATACTGATGTTGTCCTATATATTGTTCTTCTGGTGCTATTTATTTGATACATTCTGCAGTAATTGATAGAAACCCATAAATGATTGCAAAAGGACAAATAAAGACAACATTTTACATCTTCCCCTTAAATTAACAAAAGGAATAGTTAAAACATAATAGGATAGCTACTAAATGACTACATGCTTACAGATTTTCTTAGATTCAGGCCACCCTTCAAAATAATATTTAAGTTATTCCGAAATTTTAGGAGAAACACAGATCACTACTTTTACCATGTCTCTGTCCCCTAGCTGCTTCTCCCACAATTGGACAAAGAGTTTATGAAATACAATACGGTTCTCAACTAATAATGATTAAGATTAAATTCCTGTCCCATTAGAAAATCCACTTAATTTAGTAGTTGTCCTGTAAAGAACTGCTAGAATTGGAAGGTAAGCTGATCCTCACCTCATCCCTCTCTTTCTAACCAGACCTGACACCTGGTATTAATATTACATCCTGTCTGACCATCCAAAAGAAAACCAGGGCATCATGGACATTCTGCCATTTGCCTTGCCACTACTTCATACCCTTCCTCCATCCCCCCTGTCCCTGGTCCTGCTTTTCATCTCACTCAGGGAAAAATGAATTACTATCACCACTCCTAGAAATGTTGTGTTGACCAGTGAAAGCTGGTTTAATTGGTTTGGGCCCAAATTTCTCCAGATGCAAAATATGCCTAGGCTAACAAACACAGATACTGGTCATTATCCTTTTTCAGCCTCTTTTTAGAAGGAAATCATATGAATTATCTCCTATGCTCCAATGCTCCTCATTCCCATTCCCCAGCTTTACCTTCCTTAATCATTATTAAATCCTTTATTAGAACATACTTTCACTTTACTGCTCCTGTAAATAACTAAGTTGCCTTCCATTGTTATCATAGTAGTATTTTGATTCAAATGATTTATGTTTGAGCCTGGAAGGGCTCTGAGCCTTCGCCTGAAGCTCAAATTTTTCATCTGAATTCCTCTGAACGTCAGGGTGTGATAATCTACTGAATTACACCTAAGGTCCTTTTGACTGCTAAGAGCAAAATCCTTATCCAACCATTATTCCCCAAATACATTGCATATCCTCGTAGGATACAAGAGAACTGAGGACAGAAACTGTTTCCATATAAAAATTCATATTCCTAGTTACTATCATAGTGTCCAGTGCTGATTAGGCACTAAATGGATGCTTATTGTTGGATTTCTCAAACAATTTTTAAATTAAAAACTCAAATATTCTTGATCCAAATCTATGTTCTTTCTCACAGCACAAGGTATGGACTGGGGAAAGCCTTCCAGTGAAGACAGGTACCATGAAAGGCATTTTTTAGTTGAGTAGCCTTTCATACTCAGGGATCTCTGACTACTTCTTGACATTCAGATTATTGTTTATGGTGCACTGGGAATGGACTGAAAGATAGACCAGACATGCCCACCTCTATCAAACTCTAGATATTTCATCTCCTACCTGAAGATCTTCAGTTCTTATTACTGATAATAGAAAGATCCATCATATTCCCTCTGTGATTTTTGCTGTTCTTGACTTTTCAGCTTCATAAGTGGTGATCAATCTCAAGCATGACTCTGGTTATCAGATGGGGATAATCTGAAGCACAACTCTGGTTATCAGATGGTGATAACCGCATGTTTACAGGAAGTTCAGAAAAGTATTTGTCTTTACCAGACTGATTAACTACTAGAATACTGGATCATTAGAAAAATACTTGGAGCGGTTAGGTGGGACAATGAGTTGAGCACTGGCCCTGGAGTCAGGAGGACCTGAGTTCAAATCCGACCTCAGACACTTGACACACTAGCCATGTGACTTTGGGCAAGTCACTTAATCCCAATTGCCTTCCACAAAGCAAAAAAAAAGAAAAAAAATAAAAGAAAAATACTTACAAGAATATAATACAAAATATACCATTTTAGTAATGAAGATAGTAAAGAATTCTATGTGATTAGTGAACTAGAGAAATCCAAAATAAAGTATCTTGTGAGATGTGAGAAAAAAATTTTTTTTGTGAACTGGGTCATCTATGAATGTTTCATGTGGGAGATGGCACTTGTGTTGATTCATCTTTTGAAATTACACAAAATTCATTGAGATATGAACACACAGATACCTTTACTCAATGACATTCCAATTTTTACTGTCATAGAAGACAGAGGATGGGGAGATTTTTATTCATCAAGATGTTTCCTACCATCTTGTGAATGTGCTAGGCAGAATCTGAATTGAGTTGCTCATAGATAAAGAGATTCTCCAGATGATCTTATTTGTGAATGATAATTGTGCTGATGAGATAAAGCCTTAGAACATTGCAAAGATCCATAATTACTCGAAAGTTCAATCCATCTAAGCAGATGGAGGAAAAAACCAAATGGATTAAAAATGCCTACAGTCCAGGTAACAATTGGTAATAGTTGAATGGGATGGTCTTGGACTTGGTCTATCAATATGTGTGTATGTATATGTGCATATTGATCTACATTTATGCCTATACCTAAACCTACATACCATATACATGCAAACACAGGTGTATACACACATTCACATGGATTCATGTAGATGTAAATAATATATCCATGTATGTGTATGTACATGAGTATCCACATATATACATGTGTGTGTATTATATACATTTCTATTTATTTATATATATATATATATATATATATATCAGGCTACAGGTGAACAGTTAACTGATCCCAGATTTGAATAGAAAGAGATTTTCCAGTAAATTGTCTGCTAAATTGTGTGGTACTTTTAAGGACCCCAAACTTCTCCGAGAAAGAAAAAGCCAATCAGTATTCTTCTGGTGCTAGGTGAGATATAGAGAACCAGGGGGCCAGACAGGGTAGGTAGGGAGAAGGGGCAGAGGATTTTTGCCAGAATCTACAGCTTTCTACTTCTAGTTTAAATAATGAAAAAAACTAAATCTCAAAGAACCCCCTTGTCCTCTCCTTCATTATAGCTGTAGTGTGAGGTGGGGGAGAAAAGGGGAAAGTTCTAAGGTTGAACATATCAAGATGTCATATTCTTCAATGAATTGAGGATTAAGAATTTGGGTTCCAGGGGTGGCTAGGTGGTGCAGTGAATAGAGCACTGGCCCTGAAGTCTGGAGGACCTGAGCTCAAATTCGGCTTCTGACACTTAACACTTCCATGTGACCTTGGGCAAGTTGCTTAACCCCAACTGCCCTACAAAAAGAAAAAAAAAAAAAGAATTTGAGTTCCAGAATGGTAATTGAGAAATCCTTAGTCATCATTAGTATGTTAAAACAAAACAAAGAAAAATAAGGTGGAATAAATGTCACCTGAAAGATATATGATCAAAAAAAGGAGATGACTCTTTCATGTAATAAAAGTCACAAATAATCTGGTGGAAAATATGCATGTTCAACTGGTACTCCTACAGTGATAAGAGAATCTGTAGATGGCCCCCAGCATCTAGAATTATAGGAAAAGATAACCAAGAATCACACAAGATGACATGGCACAAATAGGTTGCAAGATATATTGCTGGAGAGAGTAAAGACTTTGAGGAAATTATAGATATATCAAAGAATAAACATACTTACTAAAAAGTACCTAATAACTCCACTAAGGTCTTGTGATGACTGTCTTATCAAGGAGTAGAGGTTACCCTGGATCTTCAGCACCCAAGGAAATGAAGCCATAGTGTGTTTTACTGAGCTGGCAAGATGTTGAGCATGGACTGGTTGTGGAATCTGTTTCTACCATTTGAAAATCTCATTACTAGCTTGGCTTCAGGATAACAAATTTTTCAGCCACCATAGCTCTTGAAAACATCTACTGATATGCTCAGTATATGCCCATGGATCACTAAATGTTTTTGTAAGATGCACTGAAACCACAACATTGTGCAGGATCCTCTAGTTTGAATATCTCTCCCCAGAAGTTTAAGTAAAAAATTCAGAGAAAAAGAATCCAATAAAAGAGAGCAACAACAAGCTTCTATGTGGAAGCTTTAGAAAGCCAACTTCCAACTATGTATAATTTATCACTGAAGAGTTTGCACTATGAGATGACAAAGTGTCTCTTTACTGGTTATGAAGGCAAAGGAATTGATGATTCAATAGATTACAAAGTGGAGGGACCTCTCCTTTACTTTTTTCAGGCAATAAATTGTACAGAGTTATTTAAAGTCATATGCTGATAGTGGGGTGGAAGAGAGGCAAGCCCCACTTTGAGGAGGGAGAAGACTAAACAGAGAGAAAATAAATGAAGTTAATTGAAATTTTAAAAAGAAAAATTTAAAACTGCATTAATCTATATCTTCTTCCTCCCTCTCCCCATCTACACACACACACACACACACACACACACACACACATACACAAACACACACACACACACACACACACACACACACACACTCATCAGGACAGAAGACCTATCTATCTAGGTTCTATAGTTCTTCAGGTAAGTAATTGTCTAAAATGTTCATTTTTGTTTTCCCTCAGTACTGAAGAATTCCTAGAAATCTCAATGAAGATTGATTGGTATATTGCATCTCCAGAAATGAATTTCTAATTTTTGGTTTATGCTCCAGCACTCTTAGTAATTTCTCTTATTTACTTCTCATCCATTTCATCTATCTATCTATCTATCTATCTATCTATCTATCCATCTATCCATCTGTCTATCTGTCTGTCTGTCTATCTATCTATCTATCCATGTTGCAGAGTACATACGTATATATTTTGTGTCATATACATGTGTGCCTATACATATACACTCATGCATACATACATAATACAACCTAGGGAAACATGAGTGAAAATAGAGGATTTTATCAGGTAAGTAGGCTTTAGATTCTTTCAGAGTAATGATCTTACTAACCTTGTATAGAATAAATATTTAGTAAATAATTGCTTAATTGAATTTCATTTCTTTGGTATTGCACTCAGTGGCTTACAGTGGTTCTCTGCATACAAGGCTGACAGTTGGCTGGTATTTTATAGATCTGGCCTGTGTTTTACCACTGAAGCTTTACTGGCTTATCTAGCAAAAGAAATTTCAATGTTACTATTTCAAACTCACCATTTAAAAGAGTCTTGGCACTTGAGACTTGAAGCCTAAGCATCTTAGCTCTGAATATTTTTTCTTCTTCTATTGTTAGGAAAGCTGGTTTCTTAAAGCTATTGCCATTAGGGGGAAAACATTATGTTCCAGTAATCGAAAGTTATTGTTGTTTGTTTGTTTGTTTGTTTTTTAACATAGCCTGGGTTCTCTGAATGGGTAGCTTAGATATCTTGAGGAAATTCCTTCTCTTGGCTTGGATCAGCAAAAAAAAAAAAAACAAAGAAAACTATCCTCTTAAAATTCTACGATAAATGCATAAATATGATTTTTTCATGTAATAGTGATTAGAAATGGAGACTTAAACCACATCTTCAAGGAACACACTGATATTGTCTAAATCATACTGTATAAATTCATTATTCTCCTTAAAATAACTTCCATCAGTTATATAAAATGGCAAAAGATAGAACAAGCATAAAGAAGATGAAAGAAACAAAGAAACTGCACTAAGATTCTCCATTGAACACAGTACTGCACAAGAATATGGCCAGAATCCTTTAGGATCTCAGATTGGAGAAATGCTAGGAAAAGGGAAGTCAACAGGAATTCTCCTGCCTGAATCCTGAAACTGGAGTCTTGCCCTATTTGAGTAGCAAGAAGGGAAAGAATCTGCCTCTCATAGGTCACAGTGCAGGTAGACAAGACAAGACAGTGAAGTACACTTCAGGGTTTTCAAACAGACCTCAAGACAATTTCCCTTTCAGAGTCACAACAATGCAACATACAAATACTTTTTCTTTATAAGGCCTTCTAGGAGCCCTGAAATCAGTACTGTCTCCAACATCACCCTGGGGTCTGTCAGGACAGCAGTAAATGTTACATCCAATTCCCAAGTGTTAGACAAGTAAAGAGAAAGAGACAAAGAAAGATTAGAGACCATTGTTTGTATTGGGCCACCAGATTGCAGAGGAATAACACTGATATTGAGGTAGTGGACAAGTTCTAGTCCCAGTCACCACATTTTCAGTGGTAGTAGCATCCAGATAACAGAAAGGATGGGGGAGGGGAGGAGAACAAGGCCTGCCCATCCCAACCCAAAAGTGAAAGAGGAATGAAGCCTGGCCCTAAAACAAAATCCAGATTCAGAAAGTGAAGAGAGAGATTTGAGCAAATAGAAGAAAACTCCAAAACAGTAAACAAATAAATAAATAAAAAATATTGACTAAAAGATGCCTAAGAGGCCAAAGGAGAGTAATTCCACAATAAAGCCAAATATAGCCTTAGAGATAAAAGTGGCTTAACCAAAAGGACTATATGATTGGCTAGAAGGAGTTCAACAAAATCTTTAAAAACTGGAATTATAGCTATTAAATAAACTGAATAGGAAAGAAAATAAATAACAGACAACATAAGGTGGACAATCTTTATGAAGTAACTTAAAGAGCTGAATGGAGTAAATAGAACTTAATGATTACATGATACACCAAGAAATGTTGAAATATTAAAAATCAAGTCAAAAGAATGAGGAATTAGACAAGAATAGAAAGTATCTACTATGAAAAATCACAAAAAGAAACCTGTTAGGGCAAGACAATTTAATTTACTCAAGAACTTACAGAATTTTTAAAATCTTATAAATAATAGATGTCTGGCAATTACTGAAAACTATGATCAAATAAATTACTTGGATTTTAAATTTCCAGAAATCATAAAAACAATCTATTTGGTCAAATTAGAATTAGACAAAAAAAAATAAAATTAGGAAGTTTCATCATTTAAGTCTTGAAAGAAATCTTGAACTAAAAACACCAAGAAAATCCTAAACAAAATTCAGACTATCTATATCAAAAAATAAAATATGGTAGGTTAAGTTAGAAAAAGAAAAGAGTTCATGTACTAAGTAAACACAGTAAGGACCATATAAGTAAGTACTACAGCTACTATAAATTAAAGTTTTTAATTACGATGATCTAAAAACAAGGAAAGAAGGTTATCAAAAATAATAATTTTTCCTGAAAAATTGAGAACAATTCTGCAGTGAAAAATCATATATCTTAACAGAATAAAAAAAGAAAAGGAATGAGGGAAGGAAGGAATGCAGGAATGAAGGAAGAAAGGAAAAAGGAAGAGAGTGCCAAAATTAAAGATCTAATGGTCTAAGCTGGTGAAGAGAGGAAGGGTACAAGAGAAAAACCACTGTTTCAATTATTGATTACTAGTGTACTAGTGTTTAATCAGATTCCTTTTCTTTACTCATCTTCTTCCTCTATATAAAGAAATAGAGGAAAATGTATGAATAGATGACAAAGGAAAAACAAAATTAATCATCATAACCATGAATATGACAAACTTGTTCTAAATAAAGGAGATTAGCAGAATGACTTAGAAAGTAGAATCCAACCATATTTTGCTTACATGAAACATACATCAAACATAAAGATTCACACAGGGTTAAAATGAGGGGTAGAGAAAGACT
>JAQQSU010007817.1:0-13113 GCA_028627135.1 Pseudochirops cupreus
GTAGTATTAACTTAAGTATTAAAGTATCTTAACTAACTGAATTTGTTTGAAATATCATCATGAAGAAACTGTTTTTAAGTGAAATTTTCAGGAAAGTTCTTTGAAAACTCTAAATCACAATGAAAACTGAAGTTATCATGGTTATTATTTTTCAAATTATCCTATGTCTTAAGACCCTTGATTTTATCATTGTAAGGAAACACTTTAGCTGAGACAGATCTGCAACTTTAACCTTTGAAAACTGCCTGCAACATTTTAAGTTTAAGGAACTAGTTCAATGTCATACAACTATTAGCTATGCAAGGCAGAATTTGAATCTAAGAGTTCTGAACTTCAAGACCAGCTTAATCTACTACGTCATGAAGACTCTCAATTATTATTGTTATTAACATCGGCAATAATCATTGTGATGATGATGATGATGATGGTGAAAATAATAAGCCCTTCAAAATGGAACACATCATTTGTGCTCTGGTAAAAGGGGTATCAGGGTAAATATGTCAAAACAGGGAATGCAAGCAAGGCTAATACAAGGATGTACGGTGTGGACTTCATCCTGAGTCAATTACAGTGGCTATGAAGTCCCAACAAGAAATCTGGAAGGCCAGTAACTGAGTTCTTGTAACAGTACTAATTAGGTTATCACCCTCATGAAACAGATTCAAGTAAGTAAGCATTTATGAAGCATTTGCTATGTGCCAGAGACTATATTAAGTATTTATGATACAAAGGAAAAAAAAAAAAGAAAGCAATAGTACTTGACCTAAAGAACCTTATAGTCTAATGGTGTAGGAGGAAACAGCTAAGTAAAAATCAGATACATAGAGAATAATTTAGAGTTCACTGAATGTGGGCTGTGACAGTCAGACTTACACTTTAGGATGATCACTTTGATCGCTGAGTGGAAAACAAAGTGAAGTGAAGAGACACTTGAGGCAAGATCAACCAGAGAATTTTGCAATAGCCCCTATATATGAGGTTATATGGGCCTGCACTAGCAAAGTGGCAGTGTCAGAAAAGAGGTAATAGGTGAAAGAAGTTGTGAAAATACAATCCACAGGACTGAAAAATAGATTAGATATGAGGGGAAAGATGAAACAGTGAGTTGTCAAGGATGACCCCTAAATTATGAGCCTGGTTGACTAGGAGTACCGGGGTATTTAGGAAGAGGGCAAGGTTTGGGGAAAAGATGATAAGTTCAATTTGGGACATGATGAAATTAATATATCTGTGGTACATTGAGCTAGATATATCCAACATAAGAGTTAGGAATATGAGAAAGGGCATCAGGAAAAAGGATAGAAATGGATATATAGCTATGAGATTCATCTGTAAAAAAATGATAATTGAATCTATGGGAGGTAGTACACAGAAGCAGATCTAGGGAGGGAGCATCATAGTGGGAATGGCACTTGTTTGTGTTCGGATTCCACAATAAAGTTAGCTAGATCAGAAAAAATCAGTAATATGGAAATGTTTCAGTGAAGCTGTCGGAGACCACTAAAGCAGGCAACAAAATATGGGTATGAAACTAACTGAGACATGAATATTTTCAACACATTCATATATTATACCTTAAAACTGGATTCAAAACAATAGTTATAGGCAAGGGCTTGTCATTGTTCTTTCATTCCCCAGAAGTATCCTAAGATTCAATAGGTATAAAAGAGTCTTCAGAAACAAAGTCACCCCTCAGCCTAAGTTACAAGACAAAGATAATGTGAGGAGCTACTAAATTCAGAGGAGGAAATGTTTAAAGAATAAGAGCTCGTTCAAGATTTTCACTTAAAGCTAACATCAGAAATATTATTTAATAATGAGACAGCTGATTAAAAGAAATACAAAGATCTCAAGTTACTTTTAATAGTAGATGGGTATATTTAGAATAGTATTTTTAAAAGTTATTTTTGAATTTAATGCTAGGAATAATAGATCAGACCAATGATGGCAAAATGCAGCAGAGGACAAATGGGGCATTGTAACCCATGCCTAGATTTCCTGATATCCAGGAGACTGAGGATGGTGGATTATATGAACTAGGAAATTTGAGTTATAGTTAGGCAAAATCTAATTGATTATTAATATTAAGTAAGGCATTGATATTGTGAGCCCTTGAGAGTGGATGGCCATGCATCTTCTAAAGAGGGGAAAATCAATGCAAGTATAAACAGGAGAAGGTCAAAGCTCCTGCATTTATTAATAGTGCAGTTGAATCTCTGAGCATCCTTTGTGCTTCTTTACCAAGAAAGGTAGAGAGATTGAGTATTTTCAAAAAAAATTAGAGAAATCCTGAAAGAATTTTTTTTTTAATCTGGTTATCTCTAAGGTGTCAAGATGTCCAACCCAACAGTAACACAACTTTAGTCAAAATTAGAAAGAGAAAGCTACACACCACTGATAAAATGCATAAAAACCAGTTAAATCAAGGGTGTAGATGGAAACTCAAATTTCTCTACAAAACTGGTAATTAGTAAATCACATAAAATCTATAAATATTGTATCAAATGGTTCACAGATGTTTTTAAATTATAACTAAGGCATTATAATAGCTTCCTCACAGAATCAAGCCTGACTCTACCTTTCCTAAAAGAAGCCATTATGCTTCTAATATGAAAAGATAAAGATACCACTTATTCTTCCAAATATATATACATACACATACACAGAGTATGTGTGTATGTGTATGTATATGTATACACATATAGGCATACAAGTTTTTATGGAGTAGAATAAAACTATTACCAAAGATAGAATGCTGAACACTATTAGCTATGCAAAAATACTGAACATTTAGATTGATGTTTTTCATAGTTATTAATAGATTTAATAAATAATAATTTAATAGATTTTAATAATAAAATGTAATCTCTAAATCACATTTAAAGAATATTTTTAACAGAACAGCCAGTAAAGGGAAAACAACAACATTAGTGAATTACTTTTATGACCCCTGTCACTTTGTCTGTTACTGAGGATACTTTCAGTGAACCTTGAGAAAGTTATGAACTAATATTTTTATTCAACTACAAAAAGCTGTTATTTTTTCCACTTATGCAATTGTTCATACGATATCAAAAATGATAAAAGGATAATGATTTGTCCCAGTACTATCTCTATCTGAATTCCATCCAACTTGAGAATAAAATGATGACAATGATGATGATAGTTTATAAACAGTTCAAACTTCTTGGAAGCAGGTGAAAACTTTTCCACATTTGATAATATTTAATAGAAAAATGAGAAATCAATAGTAACTAGAGAATGTGCAAAATAAGTTGACCTTTTTCATAAGTTAACTAAAAGTGAGAGAATTCTTGAAACTACCTAATAGGCAAATGAAATGCTCTTTAAAACCAATGAGTTATCACTAGTTTAACACAGAAATAAAGGCTAAAATCATCATGGTCCATTAGTAAGAAAGACTCCTGATAATATCTGATTTGGGGTTATAGATATATCATTCCTTAGCATGCATTAACATAAATCTGCCAATTTGATATATTCTTTAAAATTCTGATAAAAGGAAGCCAGAAGTTAGTAGCTTTCAAAGTATTTGAAGTCCTTTCCAGGCTGACCACGATTAGAGATAAATAACATTCAGAGAGAGAGAGAGAGAGAGAGAGAGAGAGAGAAAGAAAGAGAGAGAGAAAGAGAGAGAGATTAGTGCCTTTCACACACTTTGCAGTCAAATCAAATTGTTCACCTTCATCTTGGTGCCTTTTCACTGGCTGTCCCCCATACCTGGAATGTATTTGCTCACCTGCATCCCTTTAGTATCCCTATCGTCTTTCCTTTCCTTTATTGTTTAGCACAAAGGCCTCCTTCTATGGGAATGCTTTCTCATTCCCCAAGCTCTTAGTACATACCCCCATCATTTTCCTAGCATTGTCTTTTAGACACTTTTGTTACATTCTTATATACATACATATTGTTTCTCCTGATAAAATATAAGCTTCTTATAGGTGGGGATTCTTAACACTTTTGTCTTTGTGTCCCCAGAACCTAGTAAAACACCTGCAATATGTGGTAGTATCATTTATAGAAGTATCTAATGAAAGCAAACAATTTGATTTAGTAGAAGGTTTCACTTTTTCAGCCATTGTCATTTTTCCCAATTCCAGAGAATCTTGGGTTTGGTACGAATTGCACTGATAATGTAGTCCAACACATACCTGAGGAGAATTCCCATGACACCATAGCATCCTTAAAAAATGACCATTTCATTTTAACTTTATGAGGTGATAAGGGATTAACAGGGAACCTAATTGTTTGGGATGTTTGGCTGATAACTGTCTCAACAAATAAGCCACACAGATTATTTATTTTGTCGTTAAACATTTGGAAAAATCTTTAACTTTGGGCATAATCAAAGAATTAGTGAATGAGTAAGGCATTTAGAAATAAGACAAATTGTTTATTTTAAAATGAGGAAATGAATGCCTAAACAGAAGGAAAAATAATTAGACCAAGAATACTAAATTAATTAGTGTCAAAGCAGAGATCAGATGCCATAGTCTATTTCCTTATTCTCTGTGTGTGTTGGGGGGATTAAATACTCATTCCAATAAAACAGGATAGCTTGAAAAATATTTAAAAGGACTTTTTTTAAGATTAAAGGCAATTATGGTCCAAGTAATCATATTTTCTACCAACCTCTCATGAATAATGCCACTCTACAACCATTCATAACTATTTTTTTTCAGGAACTAACTCACTAAAATAACTATCAAGATGAAAATATAGGGTGTACCATTGATGTGGATTGAGAAGTATTTGTTATCACGTAAATATTTTTTTTGGGGGTAGCTATGAGACACAGCAGATAGAGTGCTAGGCATCAAATCAGGAAAATTCGTTTTTGTGAGTTCAAATCCAGCTTCAGACAATTATTGGTCATGTGACCCTGAGTAAGTCACTTCACACATTTGCTTCAGTTCCTCATCTACAAAATGAACTGGTGAAGGAAATGGCAAATGGCTCCAGTGTCTTTGTCAATAAAAGATTGGGTCACAAAGAGTTGGATATGACTGATACAATGAAACAACAGTAAAGCATTCTTTCAGAGAAAAATAGAACTGGGTCATTTGATTTAGTTTGAGTAAAATCAAAACATGACTTATATTTGATTTTATAAGAAATTAGTGAATCAAAGTTCACATTTAGCTAGAAATGAGGAATAATTACCTGTACATTTGTCAGAATGTTGTTTCAATATTCAAGGTGCTTATCCCTACACAAATTATTCTTTTTCATTATAAAATAATTACACAGAAAATTTCATAGAAATGGATTTTCATCAAGTTATTGATCAGGCATGAACTGACACTTTCTGAGTGTTTCTCCATTCCAGGAAATCTTAATTGTTCACAGAAAAACTATAATATACATATACATACATATATGTATACGTATATAGATTTATACCTTTATTCTTATTATTTCTAGTTTGCCACAGGAAACATTTAACTAGAGAAAATAGTTATATGATGCCAGTACAAAAAGTCTAAATGGACAAGTCCTAACACAGAGTCTGAACTTCAAACTCTTTAGCTTTGTTTTTAAGTCCTTCTGGAACCCAACTCAAATCATCTTCTCCATATTTTTCATGCTTCTCTTCTTCCTGTGTCTGGTATCTTAGTCTGATGCCAATGCAGGATTCTCAGTATAACATCTCCTCTATCATAATTATAATTAGTTAATGTATTCAAGGAAAAAAAAGAAATTACAAACTATAGTAGTACTCAAACATATAAAGAATCATTATTCTGAGACAAGCATTAGAAATAGAATTAATTTTAAAATATGGATAGCTTGTGGTGCTTCAAGATGTCCAATTCATTTTCTCATGTGGTTGTCTTTATAGTCTTCTTGTGCAACTTCTTTCAGAAAAGAAAACTAATAGTCATGTATGGCTTGCTAAGCCAGACACATTAAAAAACAAAAGAAAGGTAGTAAATGACATTGGAATACCCACACTATCATAAAATACTAGTCCTGAATTCTAGAAAAAAAAAATCAGGTTTCTTCTTGAAATGTCCATGTCAAAGATCATAAACCATGTCCTAAGATTAATTGATACTGTGGGACTTCTGGATATAGAGCTAAGTTGGCACAATAGAGAAAACACACACCTGAACTCTTCCAATACCCCCCAAAACACTTTAAAATTACTCTTCGTATCAAATTCTGCAATGATGGAGCCAACAAAAGTCAGAGTGAGATATTCTTCCAATCCAAGAAAACCAAGGTGGTAAGAAAAAGAAAAGAGGTTTATAATATGGGGGAAGATGTTAGCTTTGAGCCCATGTGATAAAACACCAGTGATGGAACTAGGAGAAACTAGGACAAAAGGAGTAAAGTTTTGAAACTCTCAAGCCACACATGGTAAGGCAATCAAGCAACTGCTAAAAAGAGACAACAAGTTACACTTCTACACTGGATTTAGGACCAGATGTTGCTTGGTAAGTTCTTTGAATATACCTACTTCTAGATTCAATGACAGGAAGGAGCACTTTCAGACAAGAGGGAATCGAAATTCTAAGGGACAAGTGTTGGGCAACTCCAAAGAATTTAACCATCTTTGGATTCACTTTCAGGGACGGAGAAGAGACTTTTTTCAAGAGGAAGTGGAAAGCCTGAGGAGAAGCATCACCTCCAATGCAGAGATAAGGGACCCTGAGAATCAGTAACATTTCTGTGCCCAAGGAAGAAGGGAACCTGTCACATAGTAACAATTGCAATCTCAAGGGATAAGAGGCCCTTCATAGGTAAAGACCAGAGTATAGACCAAGAGAACAGTGACCACATCTCTCCCCAGATCACAACAACTTGGAAGCACTGAAAACTCCCACACAACAAGAACTAATATGAAAATAGTATGGCAGGGCAGCTAGGTGGTGCAGTGAGTAGAGCACTGGCCCTGGAGTCAGGAGGACCTGAGTTCAAATCCGGCCTCAGACACTTGACACACTTACTAGCCATGTGACTCTGGGCAAGTCACTTAACCCCAATTGTCCTCCCCCCCCCCAAAAAAAAAAAGAAGAAGAAAAAAGAAAATAGTATGGCAAAAGAGCCTGAAACTGACAGGCTTGTGACAGAGCATGCTCCCCTTCCTCCACAGACACAGTGAAAACTGAGCCCAAAAATAAGATAAAATCTAAAATTAAGAAATTAGGTGGAAAAAAAAGAGCTAATAACAAAAAGGAACACTACCATAAAAATATTGTATGATGACAAGGGATACAAAAATATGAAGTAAGAAAAAAAAGGAAGGCCAAATAGCTAAATCAAAACCTCAAAGAAAAATGTTAACTGGACACAAGCCCAATAAGACTTCCAGGAAGCCTACAAAAGGTTTTTAAAGTAACAAAAGAAAGAGCTTTTGGGAAAATGGCAAAATAAATCAGAAAATTCCAAGCTCTCTAGATTTCCCCCACAAAAGACAAAAAAGCACCTCAAGGAGAATAGAAAGCAGTAAAAATAAATAAGAGTTGAGGCAGAACAGTGGTCCTCCTGGGAAAACCAGAAGAAGATCTGAAGAAAAATTCCAAGACCAAGCTTCAGTCCCTGTGAGGAGTAATCTCCTCATGCTAGTTCCACTAAAACAGCAAGGTAAGCCCTCGGGTTAGCTGAGTTGGGAGGTAGCCTGGGCCCCAGAAACAGGAATTTTCACCTCTTGGACAGTGTAGCTAATTGGCCATCTGTGCAGGGAAAGATTAAGGGGACTGTTGCTGATAAGGGACACTAGACTCAGATATTCTTCCCAGATGTAGCCTTGAGTGAGAAAGAACAAGCACACACCCAGTGAGTACAGAAGCAGTGGGGCACAGACACCACTGGCTGCATGCACATATGAGAGGGTAGGGTTCCAGGTAAGAGGGGAGAAGTTAAGGAGGATCTGAAACCAGAAGCATCATCCTCTATACCCCATGAGTGGAGGTGATTAGAAAAAAAAATAAGCTGCTATAAATAATTAAAGTGGAAAAAAAAAGAGCAAGCAGGCCTAGGAGAAAGTATCTAATGACAGAAAGTTACTATGGGAATGGAGAAGAAAAGGTACATCTTCAGAGGAAGATACTGAAGCAATAAAAACCTCTCCTATCATCAGATGATCATCTGCTCAAAAAAAATTTTTAGAAATATTTAAAAAAAAACACTTTAAAAAGCAAATGAGACACTGAGGAAAAAAAAAAACAAGAAATCAAGAAAAAAAAAGATTATTAAAAGAAAGTCAACCAACTGGAAAAGGAGATCCAACATCTTAAGGAAACAATACCCTGAAAATTAGAATTGGGTAAAGGGGAGAAAAAGTAGTTTTAAGAGACCAAGAAATAATAAAACAAAATATAAAGGATAAAAAAAAACAGAAAAGAATTGGAAACATCTTAAAAGAAAAACATAGACTTACAGGAGCCAAGATTGTGGAGTAAAAAGTAAGTCATTCTCACTCTCCCTTATTGACCTCTAAAAACCTAGAAAATATAACCCCAGGAAAAAACTGTGGAATAGATAAACCAGTAGACAGATGGGGTGCAGCACTCTTTTAACCCAGGAATCTTGAGGGATTAATGGGAAAGGTCCCTTTTACTCTGGTGGAAGGGGAGTAGGAGAGGAGGTGTCCCAGTAGGGCAGTGGCAAGTCCCACCTCGGTAAACCAACAAGAGATCCTGAGACTTAGGATGGTAGAACAGCCAAGTGCCAACACCAGGATCTCCAATGCACCTTTACACAAGCAAGGGAACCAGTAGACTCCAGTAGCCAAACCTCCCACTGCCTCAGTACAATTCCAGGCAGGAAGGCAGGCTTCCTCCAGCAGCCAAATTTTTTGGAGCTTCAGAGCAGCTATCCCCAAGGGGCCAGATCCACTACTCCCTGAGTAATTGAATGTTGCTAACCTCATCTCAGCACCAGATAAGCTGCCAGACCCCTACAGCCTCTATCTGCCAACACCTGAGGCCCCAGAACACAAAACCAGTGACCAGTCCCTGACCCTCAGCACAAGAAGACTGGGTCAGTGACCCACATACTCCAGCAGCAGAGCTTAACTTTATAAGCCAAGAAATAGGTTTCTATCTTCCCTTGTCTGACCTCTCTTATGTCAGTCCCCACTCTACTCCTTTTACTCAACCTTCTGCCATCCAATTTTCCTGCTGGATAAGAAAGATTTTTATATCCTACTGATCACATATGTTATTCCCTTTTTAAGCCAATATTGATATGTGTAAGGTTCAAGTGATAGCTGTTGCCTGCTCTTCAATTTTTCCCTCTACTATATAGGTCTTTCAAGCTTCTTCATGTGAAACAATTTACACCATTCTACTTCTCCCTTCCTTCAGCACTGTATTTCTCATCTCTTAATTATTTTGAGTCATTCTTCAAATTCACCTTATACCCATATACTCTATGTATATTCCTTCTAGCTGTACTGTTAGCTGTACAGTTTTTAAGAACTACAAGTATCATCTTCCCATGTGGGCATTTAAATACTTTATTTCCACTGAATCCCTTGTTTGGTCATGGGTAGGCCAAGCTACTTCAATAAAAATGAAAATTCTACCTAAGTTAATTTACATATTCATTGCCATGGCAATCAAACTACCAAAGAATTATTTTACGGAGTTAAAAAAAAAAGTAACAAAATTCATCTGGAAGAACAAATGGTAAGGAAAATCAAGGAAATAAATGAAAAAAAAGGTTAAGGAAGGTGGTCTAGCAGTTTCATATTTCAAACCATGTTACAAAAAAATTAATAATCAATCTATCTGATGCTAGATAAGAACCAGTGTAGTTAATCACTGAAATAGATTAGGTTAATATACAATAATAAATTGCTACAGGAATGTATATTCCAACCCAACCAATGCTGAATAAACCAAAATATCTAAGTTTTTAGACTAATAATTTAATATCTCAATAAAATTGCTTGGAAAACTGAAAAGCAGTTTGGCAGAAAGTAGTCATAGAATAATCTCTCACACCAAATGTGAAGAGAAGGTCAAGATGGATAAATGGTTTCTACATAAAGGGGGACATCACAAGAAAATTAGGGAAGCATAAAAAATGCACCTGTCAGATCTATGGATTTTAAAAGAGTTTATGGTGAAATAAGAGACACAGAAGATTATGAGAAGTAAAATAGATAATTTTGATCTCATGAAATAAAAAGGCTTTTGCACAAACAAAACAAAGGCCATCAAAATTACAGGGAAAGTAGGAAACTGTGAGTGGAGGAGGAGAAATTTACAGCAAGTTTCTCTGATAAAGGTCTTATTTCTTAAATATATAGGGGACTGAGCATAACATATAAAAATGAGAACCATTCCCCATCAGTAAATGGTGAAAGGATATGAACAATCCATTTTCAGAAGAAGATTTTAAAAGTTCTCAATAGTCACAAAAAGGTCTAAATCACTACTAATTAGAGAATTATAAATTAAAGCAACTCTGAGATAACACCACACTATATCACATGGGCCTTCCTTTCCAAAGAGGACCAATGACATCAGGATGGTGATCTCTTGACTTGCAAATGAACTGGCTTTAGGTGAGGTGGAACTGTGCTGAGTCATCTGCCTCACTCTCCCCTCCAGAATCACTGGAGTCCAGTGGCAATACGAAGTTCAAGACAACTGTCAATAATCATGGATTCAATTGGAGAACTTGACCTTTTTAAGCAAAGGTCTTCCCCAGGTCTCACTTTATCTGAAGCAATTCCATTCAGTAATTAAAAACTAAGTAAGAATTAAGGCAAAAGATGACCTAGTTTAGCTGCATAAAACAATCAGTCTGGTTAGAACCTCAGCTTCTGATCAGAATAGAAACAATTGCTTTTTAAACTCACTCTGAGCCTTCAGAACCCAAACAATAAACAAGTAAGGCTTGGGCTGAGACCCATTATTGATTGATCAGTAAAAGGAAGAGTGATTAGGAGACAAGATGGCAGAGTAGAAGCACAAATTTGGTGTGAGCTTCCACTCTAATCACTTCCAAAACATGTAAAAAAAGACTCTAAATAAACTTTAGAGCTACAGAACCCACAAAGAGACAGAGAGAAACAAATCTCCCACAGAAGGAAGCCTGGAAGGCAGATAGGAAGGGATTAACACACTGAGCTGGGAGCTGAGCATAGTCCCACATGACTGTGCACTTCTGGCTCCAGGGTGGTCCTGACAAGCAGTAGTCAGAGCAGACTTCAGGAGAGTGAATCACCATTAGCTGGGGAAGTTTCCAGACTTCTCAACCCATCAACACCAATGACAAAGTAAAAGGTCTGTGTGGAACTCATGGGTGGGGAGGGACAGAAGAGCATGGCCTGGCCCATACCTCTGGGGCAAGAAGCAGCAGAGGTGTGGCAGGTGTGCTGTGTGATGGTCTCAGGAGCTCCTGGCCTGCAGATTTTAGGGGGACCAAGAGACCATTAAGAGGGTAATCACTCTTGCTTTAACCTGCTTGGATCTGGAACACAGTCTTGGGTGATAGTCATGGGGTGTATGGTCAGTGAGCCAAAACTTGTGGGGGTTATACAAAGGGTGCTCCCACCCAATAGCTCTGGCAGCTGCAAAACCTCCAGGAATTGGGGGCAAAGCTGTCTCCATTCTGGAAGCAGAGTTCTACCATGGCAAAGAGCTCAAAAGTCAAGTAATTGGCTGGCAATGTGAGCAAGCAAAGGAAGCACAAAGAGACCATAGAATCCTTTTTTGGGGATAAAAAGGTTTAAGGCATGGAGTGGGAGGAAGACAGCAAAGTCAGAATTCTTGCATTAAAAGATCACAAGAAAAAATATGAACTGGTTATAGGCCACAGAGGAGCTCAGAAAGGATTTTGAAAATCAAGTAAGAAAAGTGGAGGAAAAATTGAGAAGAGAAATGAGAATGATGCAAGGAAATCATGAAAAGTGAGGCAATAGCCTACTGAAGGAGACGCAAAAATACACTGAAGAAAAAAAACATCTTAAAAAACACAATAACTGAAATGGTAAAAGAGGCCCAAAAAGTGAGTGAGAAGAATGCCTTAAAAAGGCAAATTTGTCAGATGAAAAAGGAATTTCAAAAACTCACTGAAGAGAATAACTCCTTTAAATTTATTTTTTAAATTTTTTATTCATTTATTTATTTTCTTGTTTACATCATATATTTCCATGAGATTTTGAGTTAGAAATTTTCTCCCCATTTTTCTACCACCCACCACCCCAAAACAGTCAACTCACTGTATAACCCCTCCCCCAATCTGCTCTCTCCTATGGCCTCTGCCATCAGCCCTCTGACTTTCTGGTAAAGCAAGATGGATCTCCCTAACCCAGTGCCTGTATACCTTAATTCCCAGTTGCATGTAGTTAAAATAATAATATATATGTATATATGCATATTTTTTTTCATTTGATTATAGAGCTTTAAATTCTAGATTCTTTCCCTTCCTCCCTCATCACCATCTTTCACTGGAAAGAAAAACAGTTCAATACAGGCTGTACATGTGTAATTACACAGAACCTCTCCACAGTGGGCATATTGTGAGAGACTGATTATATGTCCCTCTTTCCTATCCTTCCCCCCCTGTTCTATTCTTTACCCTGTCCCTTCCCTTTACAGAAGTGTGTGCTTCCAGCAACCCTCCCCCCACCCTCTGCTCCTCTCCATCATCCCATCTCTCATCCCCATCCCCCCTACTCTCCTGTGTAGCAAGATTTAGAGTTATGTCATTCCTTCCCCAAGCCAAATTCAATGAGAATAATGGTTGACCTTTTCCCTTTTGCCTTCCTGTTCTTCCCCTCCATTGTAACAGTTATCCCTTGTCTTTTCTATATGAGATGATTAATCCCATTCTGTCTCTCCCTATCTTCTCTCATTCTATTCCTCTCCCACCTCAGAATTTCACCTTTAGAGTATCATACCTTCCTATTCAGTGGATCCTGTGCCCTCTATGTACACATATATACACGTACTCAGAAATATAGTCATATGCATATATATATATACATATATATATACATACATATATATATATATATTTCCTTCTATATAGACATATGTGTATGTATACGTATATATACATTTGTATTCCCTTCACCTATCCTCATACTGAGAAAAGTTTCATAAGCTGCAATTATCGTTTTTCCAT
>JAQQSU010007818.1:0-7500 GCA_028627135.1 Pseudochirops cupreus
GTTTCTGGAGTTCCCAGATCAAGGAGAAAATATTACAAGCTGCCAAGAAGAAACAATTTGAATACTGTGGAAACACAATTAAGATAACCCAGAATCTAGCAGCTTCCACATTAAGGGATCTACTGGCTTGGAATATGATATTCTGGAGATCAAGGGAGCTAGGAATAAACCAAGAATCACCTACCCAGTGAAATTGAGTATAATATTCCAGGAGAAACTATGGTCATTCAACAACATGGAGGACCTTCAAGCAGAATATCTCTTCAAAGGACATATTGTGAGATTGATTATATGTCCCTCCTTCCTATCCTGTCCCACCTTGTTCTATTCTCTTCCCTGTCCCAGTCCCTTTATAAAAGTGTGTGCTCCCAGCAACCCTCCCCCCCACCCTGACCAAACCTCCATCATGCCACCTCTCCTGCCCATCCCCCCTACTCTCTTGAGTGGCAAGATACCCAGTTTAGAGTTAATGTCATTCCTTCCCTAAGCCAATTTCAATGAGAGTAAGGTTGACCCTTTTCATTTTGCCTTCTTGTTCTTCCCCTCTGTTGTAACAGTTATCCCTTGCTTCTTCTATGTGAGATGATTAATCCCATTCTGTCTCTCCCTGTCTCCTCTCATTCTATTCCTCCCCCACCTCAGAAATTCACCTTTTGAAGTATCGTCCCTTCCTATTCAGTTGATCCTGTGCCCCCTATGTACACATATATATGCATACCCAGATATGTATTCATATGCATATATATCCTCCTTTATAGACATATGTGCATGTATATGTATTTATACATTTGTATTCCCTTCACCTATCCTCATACTGAAGAAAGTTTTATAAGTCACAATTATTGTTTTTCCATGTTGTCACATAAATAGTTCAACTTTGATAAGTTGCATATGTATATATATATATATATATATATATATATATGAAATAAAATTAATATCAGTATTAACTACATGTAACTGGGAATTAAGATATACAGGCACTGGGGTAGGGAGATCCAACTTGCTCTACCAGAAAGTCAGAGGGATGATGGGGTACAACATAGGAGAGAGCAGATTGGGGGAGGGGTTATATAGTGGGATGGCTATTTTGGTGTGTTGGGTAAGGGAAAGATGGGGAGAAATTTGTAACTCAATATCTCATGGAAATGAATGATGTAAACAGGAAAATTAAAAAATGAATAAAAAAATGAAAGAAAAAACAGAAAAAAATTAGGTCAGCAGTCTTAATATGAAGTTATTTGTATCAAGCACCCTCTTGTTTTTAAACTTAATAGTGCTGACATGCACCCACTTATTCATGTGCCCAAAACTACTATTAGTATAAGAATAATTTTAAGAAAAAAAAGTCAAGAAATTTACAAAATTTGAAACTCTGAATTTATTTAATCCATGACTTTGTTGCCTCAAATGTCAAAAACATTGAAAGCTTTTAATCATGTTTTCTTATCCTT
Organism: Pseudochirops cupreus; assembly: GCA_028627135.1. NCBI lineage: Eukaryota > Metazoa > Chordata > Mammalia > Diprotodontia > Pseudocheiridae > Pseudochirops > Pseudochirops cupreus. Next base: position 1,455 of record JAQQSU010007818.1, read on the forward strand.
AACTACTTACAGAAGTTACACATTTTTATAGCTCAGAGCTTAAAAGCAATCTCTAGATTCCTTTTCATTTTCTTGACACATGACAATGTATTTTGTTATTAAACAAAACTAAACAAAACCAAAGAGCATAGTGTTTTCCCAAATTAACTCTGTGGAGTTCGTATGATTGTCGCTGCTCAAGTATGACAACAGAAACATAAAATCAAATTGTATTTATGCATTTACTTGAAATCAGGATGTGTCAAATATATTTTTGAAAATAAATAATCCTATCATTTTATTATCCTTTTAACAAAATGTGTAGGCTATGATTTATTGAATTTACATGTCAGCAACTCTGATATATAAGCACAAGATTTAATTAAATTAGTGATTAATTAAATAATTATTATAATTAATACAATTAATTCTAAGATATTTACAATAGTTTTGATATTATATTGCTTTAGTGGGATTAAAACAACAATAACTCCTATGTTCTCTATATGTATATAAGAAAATTTTTAATGTATATTTTTGCTAATGAAATTATTTTATAGAATTTCTATGTAGATACATGTTCAAGTTGTATATAAATTATTGTTATTTGCAAGCAAAAAGACCTACTATAACCTTGCAGAAACTACTGCAGTATCAGTCAGGAAACTGACCATTTTAAAGTTTTTTTCTCTAAAACCAATTGGCCTCAGAATGTCATTTTATCTAACACCATGTTGTTTTTGTTTTGAGCCATTTGCCTATGTTAGGTTGTTTTTTGCTATATTTATATATCTTCCCATCTTATAAAATCCCCATCTTTAAAATGCAAACTTATGTACTCAGTGGAAAAAAAAAAAATCAGGATTCACATAAATCATGTTGCTGTGATTGGACTAACTCTAAAAAACAAGGCAGGTACATTCTTATAATATAAACCATCATAAATTTCAAGACCAGTTAATGATGTTTATGGACTGAAAAGTACCTGGAAGACAAGTTAACTTCCTTGACTATGAGACAGTCATCGTATTGCTTTACAGATAATTCAATTTTGCTGTATCTCTAGTGTTAAATCTACATTTCCATAAAGCTATAATCAATTATCAAGTTCTTTGATACCTATAGTACAAATCACATACTATAAAACAGTAGAAAAGTTCTTTATTTACTCAGTGCCTAACACAGGACATTACATTTAATAAATATCCTTTGACAGATTGTTACCAGAGATTTAAAAAAAAATAACACGATGTATTTTGTTATTATAATGTATTCTGAGATGAGTCATATATTTTAATTCAAGATTATTTTGTTAAAAGCTGATGATGATATCAAGTCTACCTTGCTAGCTTTATAATGTTGAGAAAGTTAAACTCTTAGAAGAGATCATAATATGTTTGTGATTTCTTCATTCTGTGAGAATATTAGGTATTTGGAAAGTAATCTTGCCTATTTCCTCCCACAAATATTTGTTCAGTCTTTCTCTTATTTCATGGTTGTTTCTCCAAGTACATTTGTTTTAATACCTTCTGACAGTCAGAATTGTAGTGATGTGACAGCAAAATGACCTCTATTGCTGGTTTGGAAATTGATTGTCATTTTGGTTGGTAAAACTAACCCAATACCAGTGCCCCTTTTGAGACTTTGCCCAGAGCATCTGGGCTAGTTCTTATAATCCAGAGTACTCTCCTGAGTCAATTCTTCCTATAATGGTAACAATATAGAATAAAGCAGGATCAAAAAGAAGGAAGAGAGAGAGAAGACAAAAAGAACAAGAGGAGAGGAGGACTGAGAAATGAGAAGAGGAAGGGCAATTGCCATTTATAAGACCTTGAATTCGTTTTGCCATGGTATTTGTTGTTAAAATGAGCAGGATTATTTATTCATTATAATCAGTTACAAAAGGACAATTACTATATAACCTTGGATTTGAGAAAAGCTTCTAATAAATTTGAATGTCATCTTTAACACAATGATGGAAAAAAAATCTAATGCTGTAGTGTTGGAGGGAGGTTTTACATGGTCAATAAGCAAGCAATTTATTTAAAAAATGTATTTCCAGATTCTTGACATTTCAAAAATTCAGCAATGTTTTCATTGCTATCTTGATAGTTATCACTAACTACCCTTCATGAAAGATAAAATTGTTTGCATCATTTCACTAATGATATTAAATCTGATTTGTTTGTAAAATACACAAAAGACCTTCACCATTTGGTAGCTAATAGGAAGGATTAGCATTTTAGAATGACTGAGGAATTGAAAACTGTAGTAATTAGACATCTATGTGAAAAAGCTTAGTTGGCCGAAGGCCAGTCTCCATATAGTAATGTAAATAGCTATTAAAGCTACTTTCTTTACTGCCTTTCTCATGAGATCCTGTAGAACAAATAAAAAGGATGTGCCAACTGTTCTCAACTGGGTATATTCTCTTCCTACTAGCCAAAAAATTCACAAAACACTATTATCCCAATGTGAATTCTAACATGCAGATGTCTTATTTTAGCAAAAATGCATTGAAAATGCTAGGAATCCCATTGAATAGCATGAGTCATATGAGTGATAAGTGTGTTATTTATTGGCCTTGCAATACAACAACAGAAGCCCAGGTATTACGGCACCAAACCAATAAAAAGGCAAAGTGTCAGTTGACTAGAACAAGGGAAAAAAGAGTGCATTGGATATTTAGCTATTCAAAATCTTAAAAATATATAATATATCCAAAATATTTCACTCTGAATCAGTAAGAAAGCATGAAATAGCAATTTTAACAAGTCCATTACCTCTTTTGGCATTAAGTGATAATGCCTATCTCTATTGTTTTGGGGGATATAAATTGTATGAACAGAAAATCTTGAAACTCATTCATTGCTGTGACTTTTCAGAGGTAATTGGCCTTATAAGATTCTTGATACTTGTAAGTTTCCCTTTTTGACCAAATTTACCACATTTATTCTCCTGGCAGAAATAGTCTGGTATGGGGACATTTCTGTTCATATATGATACAAATTGTCTAAAGAGAGTTTATAACCAAAATTGTGTCAATCATTTCACATCTACCATTAGACTTTCCAAAGAGTACTTTTGTTGATTTAGGAAGTAGCATAAGAACTACCTAAATTGTGTCATAAAGTTCAGAGTCTAATACTAGACTTCAAATTAGAATTTAACTTTACTTACTGTTTCCTGAATTTTCAAAGTCTTAATTTATGTCAGACAGGAAGTGGAAGAAGAAATTAAAGGATAAGTGGAAATTCTTAATATTATCTGTTAACAAGGGAAAACAGCATGATGAAAGGTCTTGAATCCAAAAGATTGGAGTCCATTGATGGAAATAGAGATGTTTAGTTTGATAAGATAAAACTTGGGGAACAGGAGGGACTTGATAATCTTCTTTTTTCTGGTTTTTGCTTTTTGGGAGGCAATTGGGGCTAAGTGACTTGCCCAAAGTCACATGGCTGGTAAGTATGTCAAGTGTGTGAGGCCGGATTTGAACCTAGTTCCTCCTGACTCCAGGGCCAGTGCTCTATTCACTGAGCCACCTCGCTGCCCCCAGGACTTGATAACTTTCTTCAATTATTTGTCATCTGGAAGAAGGATTAGGCTTATTTTTCTTTGCCTTAGAAAGAAGAAAAGTGGAGGTTATAAATTGAAGAGAAGATTTTGGCTTAATCCAATGGGAAAGAAAAATACCTATGTTCTGTCCAAAAGTGGGGTGTAATGTCTCATTACGTCATGCCCTCTTCATTCAAGCAAAGGTTCCTAAGCAAAAAATAGAAGATAAACCTACCTGAGGTGTTGTAGAGGACAATCTTAGTATGAAACAGGTGAAACTAAGTAGCTTCTGTAATCCTCTCCAACTATGCAATTCTATCACTATGAACCGGAAGAAACCTTTGTGTAACCATTTCATTTAAAAATGAAAAATAGTATGTGTGTGTGTGTGTGTGTGTGTGTGTGTCTAAGTGTGTACACACACATTTTAGTAATGAGAAAATAGGTAGGAAGGTTAGAGGGATTGTCTAGAGCCCCATACACTGGAACAAGCATAACTGGGAAGTGAACCTGGAACTCTGACTCAAAATTTCATGCTCAATATTACACAGTCCTATCAGAAGACTTGTAGATCCACTATATTCAAAGAAATTTCAAAATATCCAAAAGTGGATTGGCTAGGTGAAATACATTGAATGTATTCTGAACTAACCATGTCCCATGATCACTCTCAGATAAACATTCTTATATTTTACTAATCATTCAGGTACTACTCTGTCCTATTTGGGTATAGGGAGGACTAGCACCACTGATATGAGAGTTTACTTTTAGTGCTGCTCATCCACCTTTGGTGTCTACGCGGTACTCAATTCTCAACTGTGGCTCCAAGAAGCTATAGCAAATACAGCAGTCACACCCTGGTAAACTCTCTCAGCAGATGGGCTAAACCAGGTTGAGGGTAGCCTAAGGGTCTCAAACTCATCAGTGAGATAAGCACATGTTTACCCCAAGCTCCCCTGGTGGAACGGGCAGATGGGAACAATTTGTTCCAAAAGCCATAAGAGGGGCTAAAGAAGATTTAGAGTTTGGTCAGAAATTGAAGATGCCCAGGGCATCTATTTCATAGCAGGTCATCACTAGTCTTGCCAGTGGATTTCAATTACTGAAAGACAGAATGAAACTGACAACATTGTGCAACTTTGCCTCACTTAAATACAATTCACCTGCAAGTCATGACATTACCCCATGTCAATGGTCCTCTTTGAAAATGAAGGATGGACAGTAATGACAACAATTCTGTTCTATCTTATTTGGTCCATCCAGAAATCATTAGTACTGAAATTGCTTTACCAAACTGCAACCATTCTGTGTTTCAACATAAGATCTTATAAAACTTGTAGTTGCTAAAGGTATAAACTGTTAATATTCTAAGCTTTGAGGGACAAACATATTACAGTCACAGTCTCCAGTTTCCATTTCTATTTCAAATACCTATAAAGATGGTAAGAATAACACCTTGGACCAAAGTTATATTAGATATTTACTATCACATATATTATTTTGTATTTGGGAAAGGAACAATAGTAATAGTATGATAAATGCCAACATATTTTTTGAAAAGTAAGTGCAAAAATGAAAAAATGCAAATGATTTAAACACTATGCCCAGGGGAAGGGAGAAGGGGGAATTCTCCTCAATAGGAATATGCCAAACACATTTAAGTTCAGATTTATAACCTAACAAAGGCACGGAATAAATGATGTTGTATCTCCCTGCCCCCTCCCAGTCCTGCGACCACACAGCTAGTTAGTACAAGAAACTGAATTTAAATCCAAATCTCTCTGAATCTATCCCTAGGATTCTATCTACTAGAATACATTACTTATTTTGAATAGCATTTCCACACCAGAAGGTGCCTTAATCTTGAACGTCATAAAAATATTGCCAGACATATATAGGAGAAGGAAATTTAAAAGAAAATTCAAATTTCTGTCTCTTGAGCCCCATGATATAAAGATGAAAAATAATGGACAGGACACAGATAAGACATTGGAAGAATTCTAAGGCAATTTGAAATTGTAGATTTTTAAACTCAAAGTTTTCTTAGAAATTTGTTCCCATATTTTGTTGTCACGTTGATGGCTTGAAATTCAATGCAAAATATATTACATTTAATCATTTATTTGCCTACTTCAGATAAAGTTAAAACAAGTTTAATTATTTTTTAGGTGAGACAATTTTTTAAAATAAAATTAAGGAAAATTTGAAAAGATATATATACATATATATATATATATATGCAATTTATCAGATTTTTCTTCTCCTTGACAAATACCTTGTAAGTTATAAAATGATTCCAGCAAAAATATTTCACCTCATATGAAATATGTTCTTAATTGTGGCTCAGGGATTTAACCAAGCCCTATAGCTGCTATCATCATTTGCATCATATAGAAATATATCAGTGTCTTTCTAATTGGAGCATCAATGTTTCATGGATATTTTTGTTTATTTGTTTGCTTATTTGCTTATCTTCTCTAGTCAGGAGCTCTAGTACTCATTTCCTTTATGA
>JAQQSU010007819.1:0-13113 GCA_028627135.1 Pseudochirops cupreus
AAACCAGCCTTGTTGGTTATCAGCATATCTACAGACCCTGGGTATCAAAAGGGCTCAGATGAAAAAGAGAACTGGTTACTTATCAGAAGATTCAGAGCAAAGGGAGTCTTTAAGAGGCCAGGAAATGAACATTCCTAGACCACCAGGAAGCTAATGTTTTGTAACCATAATTCTACATAATGTAGTGGAGAGGGCACTGGAATTAAAATCAGGAAGATCTGAGTTTGAATCCTTGCTGTGACCCTGGGAAAGTAGCTTGACCATTTTCTGCTTCAGTATCCTCATCTATAGAATGGGGATCATACTAGCACTTACCTCCCAGTCTTGTTGTGAAGATCAAATGAGATTATATATGTAAAGTGTTTAGCACAGTGCCCAGTACATAATAGGTACCAGGGAAGTATTAGCTTTAATAGTAAGTTTATTATTGTGCTTAACAACCCTAAAAGTGCAGTGTAAATGTTGGCTGTTATTGTTTTTCTTGTCCCACCCCCTTGTTATGAGTCGGGCCTGCTCCTGCTTTAGGTTACCCCCTCGGTCATTCTTCTGAACTGATTTTTAAGTATTTCCTTATTATAATCATAGATAAAATTCTCTGAAGTTGAGGTTGGTCCAAAAGTCTGATGGAACAAAGGATAGGGAAGGAGAAAGTAGGAAGAGAAGTGAGATGGTAAAAGAGATTAGGCATTATTGATAGAATGTCTGATAGCAAATGGTGGCAGCAATCCTCTTGTTAAGGTGCTGCCGAATTGTCTGGAGTTTGGAGGTCTCTGGAACCACAGGCTCACCTGCTTTACACAGTTAGTGTAATCTCGAAAAGTTGTAGGGTTTGTTCCCTGGCTTCTCTTTGGGGCACACCACAATGTATGAAGTGTATTGGCATGTAAACCATCATGTTCGCATTTTCCAAGCATGGTCCCCTTTCCACACCACCCCCACTCCCCAGGTGTCTGAAAAGTAGTAATTCTTTAACTTACTTGCGTAGCATTTTCACCCCTTTCCTACATTTTCACGTCAAAGGGAGGCTAACATGAGTGTTTTAGGGCCCAAAGGTTTCTAGAGTCTCCTGATTCTCCCTTCTCCCCTCTACTAAGATTTAAAGAAGGAAGAACAGGTAGAGTAGGAGGAGCTCAGACATCAAGAATAACAACAAGCTAAACCAAATCCCAGTTGCAGTACTCACTCTCGGTTTCTCTTGCACCACTTTGGACCCCAGTTTTTTCATCTGTAAAATGGGTGGTTGGACTAGATGACCTCTATAGTCCCTGACAACTTGAAACCTATAATCCTTATGAGAATCAATAAACAGTATTATCACAACTTTCCTTAATACCTTAAAAAAAAAAAGCAGTTTCTCTTCATATTACGGCACCCAAATCCTGCGTCTCTTTTGAAAAAAAATCATGGAACTTTTTTTTTTCCTTGGGTCAGTAAAAATCAAAATAATTTTTGTATGGACTTAAAATTTAAAACTGTCCTATGTGTCTGTGTATATTTATGCAACAGCACCATGCAATTAAAATAGTGGTAAATCATTGCTCTCTAGATGCTCAATGAGGATTATCGATTTAGAACAGCCAGGTCAAACACCATGTAATTCAATGCCATCATTTTAAAGATGGGGAAACTGAGGAGGGTCAGTGGCACAATGTTGGGGTTGGGATTTGAGTCCCAGGTTCTCTGACGCCAGGGTTGGCCTCTTCCATCATACTGTGATCTATATTCCTTTATTAACTTCAACATATTTTTCAACATACATATAGGACCAATGTTTGGTACTCCACTGTTCTGTACTGACCCTCTCCTTTTAACTGCTCTTTAAAAAAAAAAAATTTAAAGCAATCCTAGGAATGGTGGTGGCATTCAATAGAGCTGCACTTGCCATGACTAAAATGTGAGAATATAAACAGGAACAGATAAATCTCAAAATGATCCTAGGTAGGAATAGTTAGAATGTATCAGCTTCATATTAAGTAAAATAAATATGTCCCCATTTTTATGGCTCTTTATTCTTAAACACACACACAGAGCTGTCACACTATTTTCTAAAGCTCTGTGCACAGCAGGTGTTTTTGAAAAATCCTCTTGCAATAAACCATACAGTCTTTATTACTTTCTTTTTTTTGCAGAGCTTTTTGCCAAGTAGATTTATGAGGATAAATATATATTTTACTGAGGCATTTAATAATTCTCTGGAGTTGGGGGATTTGTATCCTTATGTATCTATTACTTTATTTTACTGAACACATTTATTTTTTTTAAATTAAGGTGAAAAATTACTCTTTCCTGTGACTAAATATATCAGCCTTACTGATTATATGCCTATGAGGATCTCTCCCCAAGAAGAGCTCTTTTTTTTATCTGTGTGATCTGAATGCAATATGTACTGGTAAATATGAAAGCGTGATATTGTCATTTCTTTAATGGGAATAGCAGCAGTAAGGTTGTGGCTACTTTATAAACACCTGTATAAATTCTGCATGTTAGTCATGCAGTCTCAGAATTCTAGAATATTAGATCAGGGAAAGACCATAGGGATCTTCTCGTCCAACTTCCTCATTTTACAGATGAGGAAACAGAGACCCACGGAGCAGTATTTTTGCCCGAGGTCGAGCAGTGAATTAATAGCAGATCTGGGACCAGAACCCAGGTCTCCTCATTCCCAGGCCTATGCTCTTTCCACTACACTGTTCTGTCTTAGTCTATTTTAAATAGTATTCTCTTGTGGAGAGCTAGGTAGGAGAAAAGAATGGCTTTGCATTCTAATTTTGTCTTTGTCATTCTTTGGTGGTTGTTATAATTGAACACAGTTTGCATATCTGTAAAATGAGAATGAATAATAGCAACTTTTATGGTAGCAGACAGCCTGCAAGAAAGACAAAGGGGACAGGAAAAGGGCCATATCTCAGCAGTCACCGCACCTCATGCTCCACCTGAGTGGTCTGGTCACCAGGGCATTCTGGAGACAGAAGGCTGGTACTGAGGTGTAAATGAAAGGCAGTGGATGTTACCTATTTTTAAAACAGCTTTACAGTTTTTAAGTTATAATGACTATGGGAAATAGTCTACAACAGAGGTGTCAGACACATCATTATGGACTTGTGATACTTCAGAGTATGGCCTGAAATAGGTTAAAATGTAGTTGGGAAATGTTTAACAAAATAAATAAAAATATAGTAAACCACAGATAATATTAATGCATGATTTTCTGAGTCACAATACATGGGGACCTTATGTTTAGCTCCTCCCCTCCCCACCCTTTCTATCTGAGTTTGACACCATTGTTCTACAAATTTAAACTTTTGGAGAAGCACCTTGGAGCGAGAATGTGTGAAGGTGACTGGAAAGTTGTCAGATGACACAAAATGAGCATACTGCTCTGCCTAGGCAAACTTCTGATGTTGAGGATGCTGAGTAGGGAGGCACAGTTGTATTGCCTAAGGTCAAGGTGCTGGCAGAGTGGGGCAGTAGGTAGTTAACAGTTTAGCTTTAGCACTTGTATTGGCCATGGCATGTTTGGGAAGTGTAAAGGAAGTGATAAAGGAAGGGGAGGAGTGTGGATAGAGAACAAGTGTTTGTGTAGAGTGCTTAGAAGTTTGTAAATAGATGTGTGAGAGAGAAGACAGCAACATGAGTGTGTCAGTTCATTCTGAGAGGATTGTGTGAGTGGTGTGGAAAAGAGGGATGAGTTGGTGGGTGCTATAGATAAATGCTGATCTGGTCAGCTATAACTGGGCATTGAATCCGGCAGGGAGGGCCAGGTGCATTGACAGCATGATGCAAGGATACACATCATTATGCAGAAGTTTATTTTCTGAGTCTTTCTCTCCAATGCTTCCAAGTTCTCAGAAGAAAACTTAGATCTGAAGAGTAAGCATGTTATGACAACCATCTATTATCAGCATGACATCCTTTAGGGTGTAGGAAAGTCAGAGAATTTAGCATCACCACTTCTTTGGGAATGAGATTTTTATAGCCTTTATAATTTACATCATAAAAATGCAATAAGAGAACTACAGATCATTGGATCAGCTTGAAGAGAGTTCAGAAATCTTATTGTGCAATTGAAGAGAACTTGGGATTTGGAACCACAGCATCTGGGTTCCAATTCCAGCTCAATTATCTTATTTATGTTACTTAACTACGGGCAAGTTACTTCATCTCTCTGGGGTTCTGTATAATGAGGGGATTAGGCCAGATGATTTCTGAAGTCCATTTCAGCTCTACATCTATAATCTTATTCCCTGTTAGTCAATTTTTTTTAACAGTATCAAAAAAGTTGACCAAGTTCAACTCATAAGTGGAGTTGGAGGTCTAGACTAACCCATATCTGAGTCGGAATCTCTTGTAGAAATATTTATGAATGGTTAAGTGTGTGTGGGTCTATTAAAAAGCCAAGATACAGATGAAATAAAATTATATAAACTGTCCCTTGACTCTTTGAGGTGTGAGGAGCATGCTTTGCAAGCCTTAAAGGCACATTTTACATGTTAGGAGTTACTATTGGTATAACCCGATGTGTTATACAGTCCATGAATATTTACAGCCTCTGAATTAGTGAATCTTTTATGACTAGAGTTTTTTGGCCTGGAGAAGAAGAGACTTGGGGAAGTGATAATCATCTTCAAATACCTGAAGGGTTGCTATGTGGAAAAGGGAGTAGATGTGTTCTATTTGACTCCAGAAGTCAGAAGGAAGAGTAACAGGAGGAGGTTATAAAGGGACAGGTTTAGATTTGATTTGGAGGAAAACTTCTTTAAAATTAAAGCTGTTCAAAAGTGAAATTGGCTTCTTCAGGAGGTAGAGGCCCAACACTTGAACTTTCTATACTGATACAATGAATTGACACTTCCCTTTTGTTGGAGGTCTAGATCAGGCTGGGTAGCCACTTGTTGAGCAGACTGGAGAGGGTAATTCTGTTCAGGTATGGGTTAGACCAGATGCATCTCTGTGGGCTTTTCCAGTTCATAGATTCTCTGAATCCTCTCTCTATAGCATCCCTGAGAGGTTGTCATCTTGTTGGTACTTGCAGACTTCTACTGACTGGGGAACTTGCTACTCCCCAAGTAGCCTGTTCTCCTTTTGGACAGCTCTGATTGGTAGATTGCTTTGGTGAAGGGAGTGCCCATGTTGACTCATAGGATTTGGAGGCAGGACCTGTGGAATTGTCTGATCTACCTCTTCTATTTTACACATGAGGAAATGGAACCTGGGAGAGGTGAAGAGATTTCCCCAAACCTGCACAATTATTAAGTCACAGAGTTGGTCATTCAGATTCAGGCCTTTTGACTCCAAATCCTATGATTATACTGTACTGTTTCTCAATGAAAAAACCTCATTAATTCATTAAAGTAAAGTTCAGATATGTTTGGATACTTGCTCCTAGACCAGACAATATCAGTTCAGCTCAGCTGTAGCTCCTTCTAAAGAAACCACAAAGATTTTGTCCTGTATGTCAAATGCCTCCTAACAAAATCTCTGATTTAGCCCCTTCCCCCTTTTATAAAGCTTCAAATAAGTATTATACTACTCAGCTTGGATTATAACAAGAGATTAACTGGTTTATAAACCATGAAAACTGCTAGCGTAGGCTAAATTGGAGAGGGTTTTAACTATAGCAAAAAGGGCTCCAAATGTAATATTTAATGTGTTAATTTTACATATTTTAATATTCATCCACTAAGTAGTTAGAGGGTAGACTATCAGTAGAGAAAAAAAGCTGAGAATGAGACTATTTTACTAAAGAACAAAACAACAAAACAAAAGACAACCAAACCCTATCCAAGCTGCAGGGTTTTAATGATGTAAATGTCTTCAGTGAGCTTTTGAAAAAAAGAAAAGGTTTAGGTTTTTGTCAGCATCTGTACTTTCACGTGTACTAGTTAAGAACGTTTACTAATGCCATCATAACAAATCCTGGAAAGTTTATCCTACGATGATGTATTTTTGGTGTTTGGCAACTTATTTTCCCCTTTCATTAAATCACCCCAAACTTTTTTTTGATCATTTGCCCCCAAGACATTCAACAGTTCATCTCTGTCCCATTCCCAGACAGAAGGGGAAAAAGGAGATGTGGAGGGAAGGGAGAAAGGAGGATGGCAGAGAAACTAAGAAATAGGAACACCTCTTTTAAAATGCATTATTATTGTTGTTATTCTTATCATTTTCTCAGGAATAGAAATTATTTGGTTAATAACAATCCTTAGATATTGCCTCCCTTTTCTAGGTATGTTTGACGGCTGAGAGCTTCTTGTGAAAGCACTGTTTACTCCTTTTGTGCGGATGGCTTTTTCACTGACCCTAGAGTGATTCAGTGATGAAGTGATCTCATGTTTGTGACATCACATTGGCTTCCTTGGTGATGAATTCCAGTGGCCTAAGGTCATGGACTATAAATAATCGAGTTGAATAAATAAGTCACCAGGAATTTGGTCCACCATAAGACTGAGGTCTTCATGGTACCACATAGCTTTTATATAGCAGTTAGTCTTTCCCCACTCCCTTAGCATTTCTAATTTAGCCACAGGAGGCTTCTGCAAATTAGGTCAACATAATTAACCTCAGTTTATTGATGAAGAAACTGTAGCAGAGGTGCTCTTAATTTGTCTGTGGGATTGAGTATGACTTTCCTTGCTGCCCCTGCAGCTGACTCTATTTCCATTTCCCCAGAGATACATGTCCCTTTTTTAAAGTTCTCACTCAGCATCATTTTTTTCCTTTGGGTGTTTGGAAAGGCCCACAGACATCCTATCTGTGTCTTCCTCTCTTATGCTAGCCTGGAGGGGAGAAATAGGTCCCTGCTTCTGAAAACTCCTGTGGCCCAACAGCAGAGCCTATTATGCCGATATCATAAAATGAAAATTATTTTTGGGAAGTTCCTCAGAAATCACTCTAAAGGAGGAAGACTTGCCACACAGTCACCCTGTCCAGTGGGATACCACCTTTCAGAGCTTTCTAGCCAAGGTGCTATCTCATAAGATCATAGACAGAACTTTAGAGCTCAATGAGTCCAACTCTTCACATTTGACTGGTGATCAAACTGAGTCCCAGAGGGTTACAGTCAGTGACCTAAGATCACATAAGTTTTAAATGGTGGAGCCAGGGATTGAATCTAGTTCTTTTGATTCTGTCTAGCCTATTTTCTACTTGTATCATGATTGTACACTCACGAGTTTCTCAAACAGAAATTTACCACACTACGTCAATAAGTTATTTGAAAGGTCTCTGTTACCCTTCAACTAACCTCAATATCAGTTTGTAGAGGGGAAAAAAAGAAACTCCCACAACACAGTAGAGTAAGGGCTCATGGAGTCCGGTATCCTGTATATGACAGTGAGAAATACTTCAGAGGAAGACAGGAAACCCCCATAACAAATCTAATTGTGCAATACTATATCATTGGAGGAAACTTCTTCCTGACCCCAGCTTATTCCCTCAAGCATGAGGAATCATAAGCCTTTGTAATTCTATCCTCACTTAGGATAACTGCAGAGACTGTTTTGGTTCTTTTAAAAAAAATCTCATTGTCAAATTTCTTTCTTTTTTTTGTAATTCAGGAAGCAATTTATCTTGATGATATCTTTTGTTGTTGAGTCGCCTTTTGCCATTTGGTGGGAATAGTTTATTCCATAGCTCAGATTGTGTGGGAACATTTTCCTCATCCTGTAGAAACTTGCTTTTCCACATGTGCATCTGTATGGTGAGTGTGGATTGGTTGTCACAGGCTGAGGAAACTGTATCCTCACCATGTGGTAATAGGTTGACAGTCACCACTTAAACAAAGCTTTATGGTCAGTGAACAATCTGCTTTATCAAGGTTTGAAAAAACAGGGATAGGATTTATTTTAGTTCATTTGGACTATCAGGTCTCTGAGGTGTCTACAGTATCAGCAAACATCAGGGCCCAGCTGTGCAAGCTTTTTGGGTATTACATGGACAAATGTCCAAGTACAAATGTCCAGATGTACCATGGGGAGCTCTGGAAAGTCACAAGCTGGCATTTTATCATCAAGTTGAGTTTGAGGATCTTCTGGAATTTGGACTAGATTGGAGTTTTCCAAGTTATTTGTGAATTTTGTGTTTTAAAACAAAGATGACAAGTTTTAGAATGTGAAAAGGAAAAAAAAAGCACTTTTTTGTTGTAAATAATTTATTATATTAAAAAAAAACAACCCTTATTGTAAATTTAGGACCTGGAGAAAAAACATGAAGTAGAACAGCTGTTTTCTAATTTGTCCTTAGAAACTTGCTGTGGGACTTAAATTCACTGAGCATAGGAACCAAGTAACTATTTTTTTTTTCAGATGTAGAACAGGAGAAAGAGTGGCAGATTTCATTTGGAGTTTTAACTGATTAATATGTTTGAAACTGGGTTAAAGACACATACCAAATTGAAAATATTTGTTTCCCAAATCTGTTTCATCCCAACCCTCTGCCCTTCATTGTCCCCTCCTTTTTTGTTAGGCTTCTTTCTTTTCTCACTTCTCACTGGCTTTAATCACAGACCGTCTCCTCTTCTAGTCTGAACTCTACATGCAATATACAGCTGTACCACTCGGCTGCTTTTGTTCGAAAGGGAGTGAGTGCTGCTATAATTTCCATAAAATGATTAGTCTTATCCAGAAAATTATTACTACATCTACCTGAGGACAAAAGAAACATGCATAATTGTTGAGAATATATCCTCATATTCTTATCAAAAACAAATTTTCAAAAGCTACCCACTCAAAGAATTTAATAGAAGCATTATATGTAATTTTAAAAACTGGAAGCAATCTAAGTGGCCAACAATTGGGGAAGAGGGGGGATGGTTAAATAAATAGTGGAATAGTAGTGTAATGGAATATATAATGTAATTAGGATGGAAAAATAATGATGAATGCAAAAAAACTTAAAAGACCTTTAGAGAATCAGGCAAAGAGAACAAAAAGAAAAAGAAGAAAGTACTCATGAACTATGATCATATAAAAGAAAATAAATGAATTTGAAAACAAAGAATGCTGATAGGCATATAGAAGGAGTGACAGAAAAATAATCATACTTTATGCCTTGAAATGAGTTAATTTAAATACAAATATTTCCAAAGCAATTTTTAATAAAACAATTTAAAAATAAACATTAATATGCCTAGAGGAAAAACAACTCCATTGCCCCTCCCTACCTTACATATTCACCAAGAGAAATAGCTTTTAAAAAGCAGCCTTTGGCAGACCTTTATTGCTAGGAGCTTGCAGATGGGTTTGCAGTAATGTGGGCAGAATTCCGTCATTATCTTACAGAACAAAAGCATCTAGTGTTGGCAAGCCCTCGGTTCAGTGTTCGTGAAGCTTTTCTGGAGTAACAAATATTGATGTAACATGATAGGCCACATTTTGGTACCACTTTCCTGATCAGACCATTGTGTCATAAGCCTGGTGGTACCAGACAATGCACACTGACACAATTCAACAGCAATGGGCATGGGCTTTTGATCTTTGTGTGCCAAGAGAAGCCCTATGGTGTAATGGGTAGAGCAATTGACCCCTAGAGCAATTGGGGTATAAAGACTTGTGTTCAGGCCCTGCCTCTGATCCATATTGAGTGACCCTGGTCAAGTCACCTAACTTTTCAATGGCTTAAGCAACTGTCTAGGGCTATAAGTTATACAATAGTTGTTGGCTTTAATGGTAGAGGGAGTTTTCTCATTTTGGAAAAAAAACCTCACAAATCCTTCCACAAAATCCTACTTTGATTTTCTTCATTGTGGCATGAACTGACCCTGGGTTTGCTGGTTATACCAACTAGGCACAAGCTCTGGAGAGTTCTATGGAGTTGGAGAGCCATCAGGTATGGTCCTGGTAACAAACTCTGCTTACTTTCTGAAGACAAGGCTAGGTAAGGATCACCAGTAAATTGGCTAATTGGTGGTGAATTCTTTGGTCATGGTGACCTATGAAACAGAGAAAAATACAAAATGACTCTCAGTCCTGAGTGACCTCTATCTACTTCTCCAAGAACCATATGTTCTGTATTTGTCCTGACTCTGACCAGGCCCCTGGTTGTTTAGGTACTCAATAATGGAACAAAATGAGACACTTATAAATGATTCAACAATTAATAAAAAAATCAATAAAAAAGAGACTTAATGACCAAAGAAGGAGATATGTAAGAAGGATAGGCATAACAGACACTTCAAGTTGACTCAATGGAGTGAAGTTCCATTTCCTGCATTACCTGCCTGAGTGGCCCACCAGCTCGTAGACACCAGTCAAGCACTTGAACACTCCTTACAGTTGTTTTGTTTTGAGATAATGAGGAAGTGGCTTCAAGAACCTGAGTCTTTAGTCCTCAGAGCTAAGTCCCAAGGAAAGTCTCAAAACCCTTTAAGGAAAAACTAGCCTAATTTACTTGGAGAGAGGGATTAGGATATTGCTTCTCCCACACTGTATAGAGCCAGATGTTTTTAGAAATTTTATAAACATTTATTGATTTCCATTGATAGCATGTAAACCCCTCGAGAATAGGAGTTGTTTCATTTTGTCTTTGTATTTCCAGTGCTCTACAGTACCTTGAAAATCATCGATCCTTAGTAAATGCTTGTTGATTAATTTACTGATAAGCTGTTGGCATGCCAAATGTGAGATCCTTGTCCAACAACCAAGCATGCTAATAAAGGAATGGGATTGTATCTCAACATTCTTGCTATAAATGAAACTAGATGATAATAATTAAGTTACGGCTAAATGGAAGATTGTTTTAAAAGAGGGATGTACTGGAAGCTTGAGAGTAGATTCTTAAATTTTCAGGGTGACCATGTACACCTTGGAAATTGGCAAATGCTATAAATCAGGTCTTTATTTTTATTTTGTTGATTTATAGACTTAAGAAAATGATAGAGAAATATTAATAATGCATATTAAGCTTTAAAGTGTGTTGTGCATGCATTTTACCCTAGAGAGCTGTTAAAGGTTAAACATCTACCTGGTTTAAAGGTATGTCTTAGAGAAACAAAGGAATTGGTGGAGTTGATTTTATTGTGGGTCCTAAAATACCGAGAAGCCCATATTATGAGACACTGTGTTATTTTGTATTGGTATGCTCATCCATCAATCAGACAACAAGCATTTATTAAGCATCTATTGTATTATCTTCTAGGCCTTGGAATACAAAGACATTAATGAAACACTTCCAGCTCTCAAAGAGCTTACATTCTAAAGGGGTGGAGGCAGACAGCATGTAAATATATAAATATATTCAAGTCACGTAGGAAGTAGATTCAGAATAACTTTGGAGGGGAAGGCACTAGCAGCTTGGGAGTAGGACAGAAAAAGCCTCCTTCTCCACATGGCAATTACCAAATAATTCTGGGAAAACTGAAATAAATCATATTGTTAACAGAGAGGAAAAAAAAATATGATGTGAGTCATTCCTAAATCAGTTATCTTTGTACACACTACCATCTTGTTAGAACAAGGACCAAAATGAATATAAAAACAGAATAATTTTGAATATGGAAAAAGATAAGATAGTCAATTATCTGCTCTATTTAAGCAAGCTATTAATGCAGAAAGATGTTAAATGGATTCAGGAACAGACATCAGCACTGATTTTAACCTTTTTCTAAAGTTTAACTGATGTAAATTAATTGTACTAATGAGAAGATCAAAAGATCCTAGAAACTTCTGCCAGCAAACACATGAACTCCTTGCCAGATAAAACTATGTAACACTCAAGGGCAGTGCCAGTTTAGAAAATACACAAGGTTTAAAAATCTTACAGAGAAGGAGGGTGGAACGTCACGGAGCACAAAAACTCATACAACCCTGAGAAACAATGGAGGGAAAAATAAATTTGAAGACAACTTGATGAGAGACCCAACTAAGCAAAGTTCTCCTGAGGGTATTTAGGAATGAGAGGATTTGATGAGGGGATTTAAGAATAAGGACAACAAAGAGAAGGGGAGTAAAGTTGTAAAGGATTTTTTTTTAATAGCAAACTAATTTTTTTACCATCAAGGATGATGGAGTCACCACATTTAGATGCTAACATCCCAGTCCCAGATGTTCTGCTGGGGAACATGGAAATGATGCTGAAGAAAAATCACACTAAAGGAAATGAAGATGAGAAAAGTAGCTAGACTATACCAAATGCCCATAGAGGAGATCCATAAAGGAGGCAACATCTTTGAGCATATTGAAGGATTGATTCTTTTTTTTTTTTTGGAAAGGGGAAGGCAGGGCAATTGGAGTTAAGTGACTTGCCCAAGGTCACACAGCTGGTAAGTGTTCAAGTGTATGAGGCCGGATTTGAACTCAGGTTCTCCTGACTCCAGGGCCAGTACTCTATTCACTGTACCACCTAGTTGCCTGAGGGACTGATTCATGAAGAACATAAAAGAGCAGAAGGTGTGAAAAAAATGTCAAGCTGTATTACTACTCCAAAAAAACCAGCAAGCAAGAGAATGTAACTACCAATCATTGTGCCTACTTTCTTTTCTATACACATTTTTAATAAGAATAATGAGTACCTACAAAATTTTTAAAAAGTCAGCCTGTTCCCTTTGTATACATTTCATAAAGGATGCCTTTACTAGCTATTAAAAAGCACATATAAAGGTACAAGAAGGGAACAGGCAAGCTTATCATTTTTATTAATCTGTTCCTTCTACTACTTCTCATTCCCTTTGAACAACAACAAAAATAAATCAGAAAAATAAATTTCTCAATGCATAAGTGTATAGCTTGGGAAAACAAGTCATATCTGCAAATATCTGTCTGTCTCTGCATTTCTGCATTTAAGTTTATTACCCCTGTTGGGAGACACTATTGGTTTATCATTGAATTGATCAGATTTCTAAAGCTTTTCAAAGATTATTTTCTCTATTACGCTATCATTGTACAAAATATACAAATTGTTCTTCTAGTTCAACTCAGTTCATCCTGTGTCGGTTCATTGAATTTCCACTGAAATTGTGCATTTCTTGCATAATTTAACACAATTTGTTTAGTTGTTCTCCAGTAGGACATTTGTACCCCTTAGTTTTCTTTTTTTTTTTTGATTTTTAAAAAAATTTTATTTTAGTTTGCATCATTCATTTTCACAAGATTTTGAGTTACATATTTTCTCCCCCTCTTT
>JAQQSU010000782.1:0-17718 GCA_028627135.1 Pseudochirops cupreus
GACTGGGGGAGAGGGGAAATACTGGGATGGCTGTTTTGGGGTGGTGGGCGGGGGAAAGATGGGGAGAAAAGATGTAACTCAAAAAAATTTAATAAAGAATCTCATATTAAAAAAAAAAAAGGAAAAAAAATTTTGTGGCAAACCTATCTATAGAACACTTCATGTAGGGACTTCTGACTTGAGATTTAAGCTGGTCATTATAGATACTTAAAATAATAACTAATATATCCTGTTTCTTCCCCAATTTTTTCTCATCTATATACTTAAATATGTATTTAAAATGGACTGCTTTAGTCTCCATTTAATATTGAGGGGAGAATTAAACAATTTAATAGAGAACACATTCCTTTTTTATAAATTGTCAAAAAAAAATGGAGACAAGACATCTGACATCTAGTTTTTCAAGTGCCTATCTCTCTAAAAACACATCCAAATGTCCAAAGGAAGAAGAGAGGAAATTGGATATCACAAAATGGCTCTTTTAAAAGCTTTTTTTTCCCCTAGTTCCCAAAGAGATTTGTTTGTTAGAGATTTATTTTGTTATTATCATGTCTGAAATGTGTTAGGGAGGAAAAGTCTTTATAAGCTTGAAACCATAGTAAATCAGCTGTCCTAAATGCTCTTACATCTCAAGGATTTATTTTGTTTTTGTTATAATTGAGATGAGTCACTAAGACAACTTGGGAACATTACCAATTCCATGTTGGAACAAAGGCCAGTAACTCAAGTCTCAAGCATCCTTAGAGTGAAAACACTTTCCTAATATCTATTAATATACAATGCAGCAATACTGGATGCCAGATGTGTCAGATTATAGCACCAGGAAATCCACCACTAGAAACCTGCTGTGCAGAAGTCTACATTTCAAACTCCCTCTTTAAAAGAAGACAATTCAAAGACATTTTTTTCTTTCTTCTTTGGACACAGTGGGAGAGAAATCATAGGTGAGAATAGCAACATAAGGCATGTTAAATGTATGGTAGAAATAGCTATTTCATTGTGACAATCTGTTACTAAATGTTATGTTTGCGATGTCACAGTTTTTAGTTGCAAAATTTGTAAGCTTCAACTTTGTATGAGATGCCAAGGGCATTTGACACTCTTTCAATATACACAGTTGTGAAATGCATTACTTGGATTCTCATATAAAGCAAAAAGAATCAATATTGTCTACTATAGGGGACCTTATTCCATCAATCATCCTATCACTCCTCAATCTTCAATGCTTCCTCTTCACTCTTGCTTCTTTTCAGCTTATAAATGGGCTTTAAAACTTTGCACTCTTATGTAAAGGGAAAGTATACACACATATATGCACATACACATGCATATAGCTATGTATATATATGTGTATGCATTTGTCTGTATAAATACAATACATATATGTGTAAGTGTATATACATACAACTGTGTGTATATGTCTACATATACATACAGTACATACAAATATAAGTGTAATATACATAGATAGATATGAAACAAAAAAAATAAACACAAATCCTTTTTTTCTACCCTTCCACCCTTTCAAGCTATGAACTTACCTTTTCTTTTCCAACTTCTAGTTAATTGGAGGTTTCTTTCATTCCACCCACTGACTCTTCAGGAACTCCTTGTTGTCTCATCACCATTGTGGAATTGTTTACTTGGTGTATATCAAAGAACTCTTAATTGTCAAGACCAATTAATGTGGTCGGACAATAAATAGAACAGTAGCTATTTGGCTATAGGCAAGTAACATCCTGTATAGACATAAGTTTACTCCTTTGCAAAATAAGGGGTTAGAAGTGATAACTTCTAATAAACTTTCTGGTTATAAACCTATAAACTAATTTTCATTCTCTCCAATGATATAGCAGCATGTAACTCTGTTGACCATTGCTTCCTTATTGCTTTTCTTTCCACCTCTGGTTTTCACAAAAGAATCATCATCCTGGTTTTCCTCCTGCCTATTTGGCCATTCCACTTTAATTTCCTTTGCTAAATTTCTTCTATATTTACTTAGTATTCCTGTCAATTCCTTACACTGAATGTTTCCAAAATGAACTTATTGTCTTTCTCCAATCCCTCTCCTTCTCTGCCTCTCAGTGATTCTGTTTTTACTAATGTATCACTTAGATTAAAAACATTTTGTAGCATTCTAGTTTTATTCTTCTTTTCCTCCACCATCCACTAAGTTATAATTTATATTTGTAATACATTTTGCCTATTTTATTTTCATTTTATCCATGTTTCCCTGGTATCACTCCCTACTCTCTTCCCAGAGAATCATTCCTTATGACAATAATTTATATTTTTAAATGAGGAATAAAAATCAGCAAAATTAAGCAACATATCATAAAAAATCTGATGTTATATTCATTCTTTGCGTGTTTCACAACTTTGGATCCCCACTTCTGCAAAGAAACAAGTGTTGGATTTTTTTTTTCCTAGTGGTTCTTCTTTCAGATCAAATTTGCGAATTCTTGTTTATATTATTTCTGAAAGAGGGCTTGAATTTATTCTCACCACTCCATTCTCACTACTACCAGCTTGAGCTTAGCTGCCTGACATCAGTATCTATCTCCCTATTATAATCCATAATTTATCAAAATAATCTCCTCAAAGATATAAACATCTGCTCAAGTAATTTTACTAAAGTATGGCTATAACTTCACAAATTTGCTTCTCAGAAACTTTCACCTTTATATGCAGAATAAAGTTCAAACACTTTTCTTTAGCACTTTATCTTATACATATTTATCTTATGTTATTGTCATTCACATTATAAATGCTCCAGCCAAATCCTTCTACTTTCCCTTTCCAAAAGCCCTGTCATTTCTTGCTTCTTTGACTAAATATATGCTTTGATCTACACTGTCTTCTGTTACTGCACAAACATTTGCTTCATCTCGACATATTGCAGTTTCATGTATAATTTGAGATCCACCTCAAGGGTTTTATTTTTTATTAATTTTTTTTTTACTGTTGCCGTCTCTGATTCCTACTGCTAAATTTTCCATTTTCTCATTTTCTGTAAATTCTCATGGTATGTTCCAATTCTTGCGTCACTTAACCCTCCAAATCAATTCATTGTTTATACAATTCATTTCCCCTACCACATGGAAACTAAATGAGGGAAAGAATCTTATTTATCTTTCAATCCCTCTTGGGATTTTTGAAAATGCAGATATTCAATTTATTTTTTATCAAATTGATTATAATATTACACATAATATTGATAAATTTACAATCAAGTCTCACTCATGCAGCTTTACTTATAGGGGGTAGTGGGAGGAAAAGGGGGGAAATCATCTAAATTGTGAATTTTTTTCAAGAAATGTGATTTTATTACTTTCTAATACATAGGTACTTAAACTAAGTTAACAGTATCATCCAGTAAGGTACTGCAGTGGATATAATTTAAATAATTATATTACATTTGATTGTTATTGATCAAATTGTTACAGAAATTTGAGCTGCACTGTAGTACAGTTGGAACCAGTAAGGGATGGTGGAAAGCCTCCTGGGATAGATACCTTGAAGTTCATTGCTTACTTTTACATTAAGTATCTATATAATGTTTTTTACATCAGTTAATTTCATTGAAATTTTTTTTCATGATGTGTAAAATGATCCCAAAATAAGATCTTCACTATATTCCCTCATTCCAATTCTTAGCAGGAGTAGATTTTTTTCTGGATATGTTATATACATACATACATACATGTATACATACATGGACACCTACACCAACACACACCTAAGTGTATATAAATACATACATACATGCATGCATGCACATGTGTGTGTGTTTTATTCCTAGACATGCATATACATACACACATGTGCATATAACAATTCTAAACTATTTTTTACCTGACATTTTAAAAGAACTTGAAATACTTGTTTCCCTTGAATCCTCATAACACAAACATGTGCACTCACACACACCACCATTTTAGGTCCTTCCTCTGATCACCCCCAGATTATGAGTGTCTTCGCTAAATGTCATGCCCTCAAAAGAAGACAATGTTCAGGGTGTGGTTATGCTACAGAAGTATATAGTATGACTATGATTTGCTTATTCCTGAAAATTGTACTTCCCCCAAAATATCCCAAAAATCATATTGGTTTCCAGCCCCTGTATCCTTATCTTCCCCCCAATTAAAAATAAAAAGAATATAAAAGAAAATTAGAATAAAAAAAATAATCAGACATCATAGAAAAAAATAGACCCTCCCCCACAACCTTTGTGCATGGAGGTCACTGACCATTCACACATGCAGATTTGTTATTGTCTCTTTATCTGTGAAAGGAGGAGATTCATTTAGATAACCTCTACAAGTTCTACCAGTTTTAAATCTTTGATGTTTATTTAAATTCTATGAACTCTTGGTGATAATATAATGTTTTCTTCTGTCCTGTGATCAGCTACTCTACTCTCTGTAATATCATCAGTGATGAATTCTCTTTTCTCTTGTGGTCATCCAGACTACTCTCTGATCCCATCTGATGAACTTCAACACTTCCAGAATGAAAAATTAGATGAAGCAGGCTTGAATGAACATTCATGACTTTATTATGTGTATCTGCCAGCAACAAATAACTATGCATTTGTTTTGGGGTTCAGTTTTGGTTTGGTTTTGCTTACCACATCACTTGGCTATGTGTTTGTCAATTATATAAAAAAAAGAAAAGAAAAAGATTTTCATGATGATTTTTTTTTATCCTATGCCTCCTCTATAGTGTTCTGTGGAAAATGATTTTTTTTTAATTTAAGTATAGGGCTTTTCATTTATCTCTATAAAAATTCATTAGATACAAGCCAATTCTTAGATATTCAAGTCTTTTTTAAAAAATTTCTAAATGTCTTATTGTATGTGAACTTTTTCCTCCCACCTTGATTTAATTTGAAGAAAAATAAAATCTTACAAGCATGTCATCTCAGCTCCTAATTGGTGTCAAATGTTTAATAGCACAAGATCACAGACAGATTTCTGGTTACCTTCACTGGATACCTTATGCCAAGTTTATATTAATTCAGTCCCATTGTTTTAAAGATATGAAAACTGGGAACCAATGAAGTGAAGAGGCTTAAAATATTGCCTTGGCTATAAAGAGCACAGCCAGGAGATTATATGACTCTAAGTTCATTGCACTTTTTACTATATCCAAGGCAGACGGTCTTAACAGAAGTCCTGCCCTTTTTTTTTTCTTGGAAGGTTATAGTTGAGAGTGGGAGAGAGAGAGACAGAGAGACAGAGAAAGAGATAGTGAGACAGAGACAGAGAGAGAGACAGAGAGAGATGGAGAAAGAGAGAAAGAGAGAGAAAGAGAGAGAGAGAGAGAAAGAGAGAGAGAGCAAGAAAACAAATACCACTGAGATTGCATTATAAATGAATTAGAGTCATAGGAACAGAAATGCTACATGAGATATGAGGTGGAAGGTCATTACCAGTTGAAGATGAGAAATTGGCTGGCATGAATGAATTTTGAAAAATGATTCAAGAACAGTAAAGTGGATACAGTATCAGAAAACAACCTTACATTGATGGTAAACAAAAAGGACTTATTCCTTGGATTCTTGACTCCATAGAAGACACATCTGGTCCTATGATGTATTTTCAAGTCTCAGAACTAACTCACAAAATCACAACAATTTTTTTCTTTGCTTCTTAAATAAGCAGTGTAATTGCTACTTTTAGGTAAAGGGTGTGAATATAGAGGAAATCTGCAGATTTTTCAATACCTCATCTTCCTCTTAAATCAATTTCCAGTGAACAAATCATATTAAAAATACTCAAGCATACATTTAGGTACTAAATGTATTTTTCATTAATCATTGAATTGCCCCAATGCTCATCACTGGGACTCATTGGACACTCAATGTTGTTGATCCAAGGACTAATGCAAACTACCAGTTGCAAACCACTGGAGAAGATATTATTCCATCTGCCTTAGAATTGTTCTGTGAATATGACATGCCTTTTACTGAGCAGAAAATAGAGTGGTCACTGGAAATTATAAATGCTAAATCAAATCTGCTAGCCAGAATGGTGCTTGATAATACAATGAAGGTTAATGAGGTCCCACCAACTGTTAGGCTTCAGTAAGAAGCAAAAGACATAATGAATTTTAGGAACCAGAAAGGTAATTAAATTTTTAGAATGATGAAACTTAAGTATTGGTATATGCCATTTTAAAATTTTTAAAAAAATGAAGATTTGATTTATAAGAAAATATTACAGATTTTTATTCCAAACAAACCAAGCAACAGAAAAACATAGGAATATAGATTGTGAGCTGGAAGCAAATTTATCAAGGTTAATCTTCTTATTTTACAGATTAAATAAAAACTGAGACACAATGCCTCACCCAGAGTTATATACAGCTTATAAGCACCAGGAGCAGAATTTGAATGACAGATATTCCTGACTCCCAGAGCAACATTCAATGCATTATGTTACTAAACTGCCTTTTATATATGATGACAAATATTGTCAGTAACCATGGTATATTAGATGTTTGTAGCCCCACTCAAAATCTGTTTATCTTAACCTGTGCAAAAATATGTAGCCTAAAAGTTTTGATGTAAAGTTTTAAGGGGAGAAAATATGAACAGTTATTTTAAAGTTGTGATTCTTCTTCATAAATGTATCATATTCTGAAATGAAACTCATTCACATTAAATACACAGCAAACAACTGAAGCAGGAAATAGAATCTAAGTTTCCCAAGTTTCTGTAGATCTTTTTTTTAAAAAAATTGCAGCATTCTTGGTTATACTTGCAATTACCTTTAGCATTTTATACCATAATTTACTTCAGAGTAAATGGGATGTTTTCAAGCAATCAGAATGTCTTTGGTCAATAATAGAATGTCGGTTAAATGAGGAAAACAATGGACCAGTGTTCTTCTGTAACTAACCAGTACCTGCAATGTTATATTAACATTTTAGGACAAATATCCATAGCAGGTCAGTGTATGTGTCATTAAAGCCTTCATATAGTGCCATTTGTACTAACAGAGGCCCAGTTATCACTCAGTAGATCTGTGATTCATTTCTACAATGTGAATTATAATCCTTACATGTTCTCTTCTCTCTTACTGTCTAACCTTTCTCCATATCCATCATATCTTTCACAGAGGATCTTTTCTGTCATACCAAGGGCCTTTCATTAGTTTGCACATGATTACATGGTTAACATGTCAGCAATAGGCCATTATATTTGTTACATTTTACCTTTCCCCCACTTCCCAGGAACACATTTTTTTCAAGGTGACTATAAGTAGTCAATATTTAATAAATATTAGTTTAAGAAGCATACAGTCCCTAAGTTGGATTGGTGGACATTTAGTAGATTGATCTGTGCCTATAATAACGTTACTACTTCTACATACGAACTCACTGTTTTATGATTATAACAATAATAATAATTTTTTTAAAAAGAACTGACAAAAGTCTCAAGTAGATATAAGAGGCCTGGAGTCAGAAGACTAGGATTCTGCTCATTGTGCCTCCTGGCTGAACAATGAGATTTAATATAAGATGTCATGATTCTTTGATTATCAATTTCCTAGAAATATACAGTGAAACTTCCTTCTACTTAAATAAGTGAAGAAAAAATTAGCTGAGATGCATGATTATCCATTTTTAATGATTAAAATATGTTTTATTCCAATTGTGAATCTGTAGATTCCTTATTCAGCCTTATTTTTGGATAGATAACATTCAACTCCTCTTAAAACTATGTTATGTGGACAAAGTTAGCTATGTACCCCAGAACACATGATCAATTATGAAAATTATTCAGATGACACCATTTACGATCTGGTTGAACTAGTACGAAAGCATTCAGAATAGCCTCACTATACTGTCCAGTGTCCAGGTGATTTTTGCAATTTTGTCCAAAATACTATTTTTCATAATATGTGTTGCATAAACAACTGCCCATAGGGCATCATTCTCAACTTATATCCATGCAATCTCCACAGCAGTCATCAATGGTTCAATTAGGAAAAGAATCTTGTCCTTCTTCTTTGTTAGAAAACAATCACCAAAGGAAATGATATAGCTGAATTCACTTAAAAATTTTAGAACAAAGTCATGCCAACTAGTTTTATGAAACTAAATCATTGCTTTTAACAGACCTTGGATGAACTTCTCTCTCTTTTACAGAGTCATTAGCCACTCTCTTCTTCAAACAAGACCATACTTTTTTGGTTTCTATGAATTCCCTTTCTAGTGATTATATGACTAACATGGGATGCTTTCTGAAAGGAAAAAATTTAATGTGTAATGGAAGAGACTTCCACAGAAATGAAAATGCATTCCTAATTCTTTCAGATTACATTTATTTCTTCACCTTAAATATTATATGTGTATATAATGGTTGTGTGTATACATAAACATATACCACTTATGTATGTATAAATGTCATATATACATATGCATATATACATATGCATATATATATACATATATATATACACACATATATATGTATATATATATACATATACATAAATTGATTGATTAACTTGTGGTCTCCCTGGATTACCTAAGCTGGACGTGTAGAACTAGGAGGGAATATTGGCCACCAGGATTGAAGGATCACTGTTTTTGTACCAGGTTCAGTGTGGATAGCAAACTCACTTTAATGCACTACACCTCCAACTTTCTGAGTCCAAGCAATTGACCAGCCTCTGGCAGCAGGTATTTGTAGGTATGTGCCACTGCATCCAACCTATATGGTTTTTATATTTGGGTCAATTGTCGGGTGTTGGACATGCAAGAACTAAAACAAAAAAATGGTCCTTTCCCTCAGAAAGCTTACATTCTATTGGAGATATAATATGTACACAAGAAAGTAAATGCAATGCATATAAAAAGTGACACAGAATAATTTAAAGAAGAAAGTACTAATAATTGGAAAAGGAAAAGTCTCCAATAGGAGATGGTAATTTAGATATGTTTTGAATGAGACAAGATTTTTTTTTTCAGTTAAAGAGCAATGAGTTTGGTCAAGCCTTCCATTTCTTGCCTCAGTAAAAATAATTAATTATTCCATCTTTAAGAATTAGTTGAATCTTGGTAAGAGGATCAACTACCAGGTATTCTTTGTCTTATGTGGAAAAAACAGTAGAGTTAGAATTTAAGGACTTTCAAGTTTGCATACTGGTACTAATATAAAATATTTGTGAGATGTTTGTGTGTATGTGTGAGGTTAATCCCCATCTCCATCCTACACTAACTCAGGTGATATGGTATCGAAGTGTAGCAATACAAAATGAATTTTTAATGAGTTAGCAAGATATAACATTTTATGATCTTTGCATGAGATGTAAACATTACTCTCTGATTTAATCAAGAAGGGAACAACAGTGATTGGGTAAGCAAAGAAATTAGCATTAGGCTATGCATTCCTTCACATTAGACTGTTTTGAGATCAGGGAAACTTTCGTCCTTCTTTTCTTTTTTTTTTAATATTTTGACAGCTTTATATTGTTCATTGTTTTTCTTTTTCCTTTGCTTATTATATTTCAGCCTGCCTACCTTCTTCTATTGAAGATTACTTTCTTTGTTCCATGACCATATGACCAAGACTCACTGAGATATATTCAACCAAGTAGGAGGTAGGTTTTACCAGTAACTAAACATTCAGACTTACTCTAAGTGTATACACTCACAGAAGTTCTCATCCTATGTGATAAGCCAGTTTTGCCCTTTAAGTGAGAAAAAATGGGTCTCTGAGTTCTCAAAAAGTTATACAGAAGTGCTCAGTTATTCAACAATTGTTTCCAGTCTGTAGATTTATATAACTATAAGGGTGACTGTGAGACTGGTTGCCTATGTGTTTAGTAGGATTATCTTAGTGACTGACTGTCACAGCAAACAGATGATTAAAATGAAAATAATACATAGAATTCTATATAGTAAGTGCATATTTAGTTTTATAGTTAGCTTATAGAAAAGTAATAGAGTGAGCATTTATATATCACTTTAAGGTTTGCAAAGTGCTTTACAAATACATCATTTGATCCCCAAAACAAGCCTGGGAAGTAAAAAGTGGCACAGAATTATTTAGAAGAAGAAAGTACTAATAATTGGAAAAAGAAAAATCTGCAATAGCAGATGGTAATTTAGCTATGTTTTGAATGACACTAGAATTTTTTTTCAGTTAAAGAGCAGTACTTTGGTCAAGCCTTTGTGTCTTTCCTCAGTAATAGTAACCTGATTATTTCATCTTTAAGAACTAGTTGAATCCTGGTAAGAGATTTTACAGATGAAAAAACTAAGATTAATAAAGTTTAAGCAAAAGCACCAGGGTCACACAGCTCACAGGTTTTTGAGACATGATTGAAACTCAGATCTTTTTGCTCTAGGACTATCTCTCTATCTAGATATCTAAATAGAGAATACCACCTTGTGTTCTGTATTAAATGCAATCAGTACCATAGTAAAGAGTCTTTTGAAGTTTGTGTATGTGTATAATTTATTTACTTATCATGGGAATTATGGTTGCTCCATTTGAGTGGATATAAGAAGTGGTGACAATGATAATGATTACCATTTATATAGTGCATTAAGGTTTGTAAGGTACTTTTGAACCTCACAACTCTTTGAGATATGTGGTATTATGAGCCCCATTTTATAGATGAAGAAGATTAAACTGAGAGAGTTTAAGCAACTTGATGAGAATCATCCACGGAATGTATGAGGAAGTATTTGAATCTCAATCTTCCTGCCTCCAACCCTAGCTCTGTATATACTAGAACAATCAGGTTCCTCAATAATCACTTCCTTTTTGCTTAATACCATTCAATATTTTTTGGGTTTTTTGGATTTTTTAAATTTACACTTGAATACAAAATGAGAAAAGAAGAAAGAAAAAAAACATTGCCATGTACACAGCAGACCATAAGAGAGGATTCATTATAAAACAATAAATTCCCATTTTGAGAAAACCTATATAACAAATATTATACATTGTTTTTAAAGCTGCCCAGATTTTCTTTGCTCCTTTGTTGGTTTCTTTTTGTTCTCTGTTGCACCCTTTTTATTTTCCCCCTTTCCCTCCCACCATCCCCCATAAAGAAGATTACAATTAAGCTTGGATATGTATGCAAATACATAGATATCTATAAACATAGACATATATACACACATACATTCATACTCACATATGTAAGACCATACTATGCTTATTTCCTCCTATCATCTGATTCTCTGCAGGAGGAAAACATATTTCTGTTTAAGTCCAAGTCTTTTGATATTTTTCTAAATCAACCAGTGTTGAGGAACATGGGCCAGTGAGATTCTGACCCTGATGGTTGAATAAGCTTCCTCAGGTGAAGGGCTTGCTGCCAGGCCTGGATCGGTTCCCCATCCCCAGGGAAGAGTTCAAGCACACAACTGTGAGGATGGGATCCTTGAGATAAAATGTGGAGTTTTCACCCCTGGCCTGGGAAAACTGTAGTGTGCAATGTCCACAGGGGAAAGCCATTAGGAAGCATTCCATGAAAGGCTTGCACTTAAGACCATAAAGGAGTCTCTATTTTCCACCACTCTTTGGGTCCCTATCTCTCTTTTAACTCATCCTCTCACAGCCTCTGGTAGATAACACTCTCAGGCCTGCTGGTTGATAGGAGGGCTCCCCACATTTTCTCAGCTCTGCCATGGGAGGCAGAGTTCCCTAACTTGGCCCACTACAACTGTCACCACAACCCGGGACCTACATAGGACATAGAAGCAATAGGCCCAACCTGGGGCCAAGGGACAGGGACAATAAGCCCAGGTGAAAGAACGATGGGCCAAGGCACAGAAATAATAGGCCTAGGCAGAGAAACCATGGACTGAGGCACAGGAATGACAGGCCAAGGTGAAGTAACAATAGGCCAAGTAAGGTGTCACATGAGCCCATGTCGGTCTCACCCAGGAGGTTCTCCTTGGGAAATGCAAGATCCAAGGACAAAGTAAGGGGCAGGCTGGCTCAGACGAACCACACCCAATACATTAATTTTTTTTTTCCCCAGTGAGCAAGCAAAGGCTATGGGAAAATTGCAAATTAGGCAGCCTAGCCAAGAGAGGTATGAAAAAGTCCTCCTTCACATAATGAAGGAGAAAGGACTTATTGTCATGCAGAACCAGATAAAGGAGTTTCTGGATTTGTTAGAGATTGTGTGTCTGTGGTTACCATGAGAGGGCACATTAAACCCTAAAAAATGGGAAATAGCAGGGGAACAACTGACAGTTTTACTCCACAGCAGAGCCAGAACGTTTCCCAGTTCATTGCTTCCAGCTATATAATGTTCTCAAATTGTGTTTAGTCAAGCCAGATTACTATTGAGAGGTACAGAAGTTTGATACAGGGATACAGGTAGAGGTAGAGGAGGGAGAAAAATGAAAGCAGGGCAATACACAGGGTGACAAGGGTTGTTACCCAATTGAGGTGGAAAGCTCTATGCAGCTGTCTATTCCTCCACTATCTCGATGACCCTTTTATCAGAGCATACACACCCCTGTCAGGGACATAGTCAGGTGAAAAGAGCTCAGTATGCTCTCTCCCCTAGACAAACCTATCCAACAAGCCAGAAAAAAGGTAGCTCAGAGAAAGGAAGATCAAAAGTGCTTTAATTGTGGGAAACCAGGTCATTTACAAGCCCAGTATAGGTATAAGGGGAATAAAAAAAATGAACCTGCTAAAGCTAGGCTCTCCAGGCCCAACACCCCATGCCCAAGATGTGGGAAACGTTTTCATTGGTCATCAGAATGTAGGTCAAGAAAAGCCTCACACAGTCCTTTCCCGGCCAATGACAACAATGGGGAATGGCCGCAGCCTACAGTGGCCCCTCAGGTTTACAGCAACAACAAATCCAGTGGGACAAAACCACTGGTGATTGAAGCTCTTGGATGGCAATGTATGCAGAAACAAATTTAGAAGTCTAACTAATGAGCTCCATACTGCTAATAATAGTTTAATTGTATAAACTCAAGGCCTTCCTGCATTTTTAAGAAATAGGATATAGCAGCCTGCCTAGAAGCACATAAAAAGGAGGCCTATAGAGAATGTTCTTATGAAGGTTGCCTCCTTGAAAGCTCTTGTGCAGTATGAATGAATTCTTGTCTGTATCAACAACACTATAAGTTAAATGAGGGCTGCATACTGAAGGCTGAGACAAACTGAGACTTGACAGAGTAACTCTGTACACTTTATTTAGTTTGGGTTTTACAATACACTAATCTTGTTAGATTGGGATTTTCCTAGCTGGCTAAATGTGTATACTGAAGAGTGAGCACCAAAAAAGATCATCACAGAAACATTAGGACAAATAAATGTGAGAAATTGATTAAACTGGAAATTGAGAGTAACTTGAAAATATTAGCATATTTGTATTTGCTCTCCCCATCCCCCCCTACCTGCACCCCACTTGTCACATATTTGATGAAAAGGAAAGGCATATATGCTTACCACCTGCATTTGGGCATTTCAGTTGAAAACAAAATAGCAAATCCATTTATGGTGGTTGGTATTAGGTGACCCTACCATCATGTGGTAACTGTTCCTATTTTTTTTCTGAATAGGAAGTCATATTACTTCAATTTAAATCATATGATTGTCCTAAAGCAGAGCGCACCATTTTACATTTGGTGGCCTCATAGCACCCCCTGAGGACACAAATCGAAGTTTTACATTACACTTGTTTATCCTTTTGCCTTACTACATCAAAGGTCTTAGCATCCTTGGGTGGAGCTTCCCTTCTACTCAGCTGTGATAATCTTTAATTCCCAATTTCACAACAAATCTTCTTCTCTCCTTTCTTGTTTGCCAGAAAACGAATTCCATTACATGAATGTATTATACAAATATATAGAAAACTGTATTCCACTACAGGTTTGAAAAATGTAGGAGCAGTTTAAAGTCAGAATTATAAAGAAATTTAAGCTTGTAGTAAAAAAAAAAGAAAGGAGCTAAGTAGAAAATTTAAAATAGGTATAAATTTGTTGCCTGAAAAATGTGCACAAAAATTTTGAAATTTTTAAGAGCTTGGGAATCTCTTTTTCTCACTCAACCCTGGTCAGGTTGGGTGTCAACAAAGAGATAGGAAAAGGGACTTTTCCCTCAGATCAGAGGGGCAAATGGACAAGCATTTCACCGTTTCTGCATCCTTGTGAGAAAGAAATTTTGTGTGTTCAGAATGCAACTATAAGTCAATTAAATTCATGTGAAGGATATGAAGTGTCACTCCTCATTTGATGCTGGAGATAGGTAAGAATTTGTTATACTGCCCAGTGTTTGGGCAGATTGAGACATTCTTTAGGATCTGTTTAAAAAATGGAAAGTTTTTGAGCTCTCTATTACAAAGGAGAAGAAATGCGGTGCCATTTTAGGCTTCTTTTTGCTAAAGAATTTGGAGCTCTTGCTTTCAAGAAGGTTTTTAAAGAACAGACATATAGGTACAGTTTAAAATACATTGCAAAGACTCATTGAAGCCTCACATCCCAGACTAGAGTAGTAGAGAAAATGCCAAAGATCAGTGGAGAGTTTCAGTTGCCCTCCTCCATCTGACAAAAGGGAGGAAGCATACTAAATTTCTCAAGGACCCCTCTGACAACAGCCCTGAGACACCCTGAAGCCCACACCTTTAAACGAACATTTATACCTCTAAATACTTGCATGAATAAAATAGAGAAAGAGGAGACCAAGGAATTGGGCATACAACTAAAGCAACTAGAAAAAGAACAAATTAAAAATCCTCAATTGAATAATAAATTAGAAATTCTGAAACTCAAAGGAGAAATGAATACACATAAACAAAAAACATGGTGATCTAATAAAAAAAAAAACCTAAGAGCTGGTTTTATGAGGGGGGAAGATAAACCTTTAGTTAATTAGATTTAAAAAAAAAATCAAAGAAGAAAACCAAATTACCAGCGACAAAAATGAAAAGGGTAAATTCACCAATCAAGAGGAAATTAAAGCAATAATTAAGAGCTACTATGATTAACTATATGTCAATAGATAACCTCAGTGAAATGAATATTAACAAAATATATATAAATTTCCCAAAGTAACATAATAACCCCATTTTAGAATAAGAAATCCGACAAGTTATCAATGAAGTACCTAAGAAAAAATCTCCAGACCAGACAGATTTACAATGAATTCTAGCAAATATTAAGGAACAATTAATTCCAATGTTATGTAAATTATTTGGAAAAATAGGCAAAGAAAAAGTCCTATTAAATTCCTTTTATAACACAAATATGGAACTGATAACTAAATCAGGAAAAGCTAAACCAAAAAAAAGAAAATTATGATCAATTTTCATTAATGAATATTAATACAAAAATTTAAATAATATATTAGCAAAGAGAATACAATAATTTATCATGAGGGTAATATACTATGATAAGTAGGACTTCTACCAGTAATGCAGGACTGGTTCAATAATAGGAAAACTGTCAGAATAATGGACCGTATTGATAACAAAACTAACAGAAATAGATGATTATATCAAAAGATTCAGAAAAAGCTTTTGACAAGATATAGCACCCATTGCTATTAAATTCACTAAAGAGCAGAGGAATAAATGGAGTTTTCCTTAAAATTATAAGGAGTATCTATCTAAAACCATCAATAAACATTATATATAATGGGGATAAGCTAGAAGCATTCTCCAAAAGATCTGGGTGAAACAATAATGACCATTATTATTTAATAATGTTCTAGGAATATTCGCTTTAGGTATAAGAGAAGAAAAAGAAATTGAAGGAATTAGAATAGGCACTGAGGAAACAAAACTATCACTCTTTGTAGATGATATGATGGTATACTTAGAGAATCCTAGGGAAACAATTAACATATTTCTTGAAACAATGAACAATTTTACAAAATTTCAAGACCCAAAATAAATCCACATAGATCGTTGTCATTCCATGTATTATCCAGCAGCAAGAGACAGAAAGAGAAATTCCATTTAAAACAATAGTTAATATAAAATATTAATAAATAATAAATACTTTATTAATTAATAAATTAATTAATAAATAACAAATTAATTAATAATAAATAAATAAATAAATGAAAATAAATACTGCCATGACGAACCCAGAAATGGTGTGAACATATCTAAAAATACTTATCACAGAAATAAAGCCAGATATAAACAACTACATAAATATCAATTGCTCGTGGGTAGACTGAGCAGTAAAATAAAAATGACAATTTTGCCTAAATTAACTTACTTATTGAGTACCATATGAATAACGCTTCTGAGGAATTATTTTATAGAGCTAGAAAAATTATTATAAAATAATCTGGAAGTACAAAAGGTCAAAAATATCAAGGGATTTAATGAAAAAATGCAAAGAAGGTGGCCCAACAATACCATATCTAGAACTATGTTGAAAGGCAACGATCATAAGAATATTGTAGGGGTTAAGAAATAGAGTGGTGATCTTTGGAATGCATTAG
Organism: Pseudochirops cupreus; assembly: GCA_028627135.1. Taxonomy (NCBI): domain Eukaryota; kingdom Metazoa; phylum Chordata; class Mammalia; order Diprotodontia; family Pseudocheiridae; genus Pseudochirops; species Pseudochirops cupreus. The sequence continues at coordinate 16,457 of JAQQSU010000782.1, forward strand.
GTACAGAAGACACAATAGTAAAAAGACCTTAAGAATTTGTTGCATGATAAAACTAAAGATGCCAACTTCTAAGATAAGATCCAGCAATAGCACTACTTAACCAATATTCCAAAGAAATCATAAAAAAAATTTGGAAAAGGAACCACATATACAAATATATTCATAGCAGTTTTTCTTGTGATGGTAAAAAATCGAAATGTGAAGGGATGCCCATTAACTGGGCAATGACTGAACAAGTTGTGATACATGAATGTAATGTAATACTATTCTGCTCTACAAAATGATGATGGGGGTGGGGGGCAGAGCCAAGATGGAAGAACAGCAGCAGGAGATTCCATGAGGTCCCCCCATAACCACCTCCAATATCTGTAAAATATGACTCTAAACAAATTTTAGAGGTACAGAACCCACAAACTGACAGAGAGAAACAAATCTCCCACTGAAGGGAGCCCAGCTGAAAGTGTCTATCACACTGAATTGGGAGCTGAGCACACTCCTGTGTGAGCCTCATGGTTCCAGCCCCAGGGTGGAGATTTTTTGTATAACTACAAATTTACAGCCTGTATTAAATTGCTTGTCTTTCCAGTGGGAGTGGGTTACGAGGGAGGAAGGAAAAAAATCTAGAATTAAAGTTTTAAAATCAAATGTTTCATATATGTGTGTGTGTGTGTGTGTGTGTGTATACACACACACACATACATACATATATATATATACACACATGTATACATATACATGCACACATATAAGTTTGTATAGGACTGTGTATGTGTATATAAATACCTATGTGAGTGTGTGTCTATATGTGTGCGTGTATACATAGACAGAGGACACAAGATCAGTTGAATAGGAAGGAATGATATCTAAATAATAAAATTAAGTGGTAAGAGAGGAACATGGGAAGAACAGAGGAGAAAGGGAGAGATAGAATAGGGTAAATTATCTCATATAAAAGAGACAAGATAATACTGTTGCAATGGAGGGGAAAGCAGAAAGGCAAAAGGGAATGAGTCAACCTTACTCTCATTGAATTTGGCTTAAGAAGGGAATAGCACACAGACTGAAATGTTATCTTACCCTACAGGAAAGGGGTGGGGGGGGAGGATAAGAGAGGAGAATGATAGAAGGGAGGACAGATTAGGGAGAGGGTAGTTAAAAGCATATACTTAGAATTAGTGGGGGGTGGGATAGGATGGAGGAAAATATAGTTAGTCTTTCCCAATATGTCTACTATTGAAACATTTTGTGTAACTACACATGTA
>JAQQSU010007821.1:0-13112 GCA_028627135.1 Pseudochirops cupreus
GATATGCAGTTGGGTGATGCAGTGAATAGAGCGATGGGTTTGGAGTCAGGAAAGCCAGGTTAAAATTTTACTTCAGACCCCAGGCCAGGCTCTTAACCTCATTTTGCCTCAGTTTCCCCATCTGTAAAATTGGGGTTATAATAGGTTATTGTGAGGATCAAATGAGACACTATTTGTCGAAGGTGCTCAGCCCAGCTCCTGATATACAGTAGGCTCTGTATAAATGCTAATTCCCTTCCCACTTTTCGCCATGTGAATGTCATCTGTGATGACTATATTGAATCTTCTTCTGCTTCTTATTTGTCCTTCCATTCTGGAAGAGGACCAAAGTCTTCATGGAAGCTGATGTCTTGACTTGCAAGTGAGTTGGATTTAAGTGAGGCAGGACTGTGCAAAGTCACCAGCCTCACTTTCTCCTCCAGAGCCATCTGGGTCCAGTGGCAAAATATAGACCAGGACAACTGGAGATGGTCCTGGATGCAGTGGGAGACCTGGGTCTTTTTAAGCTAAGGTCTTTCCTGGGTCTCTGTTTGAGGCAACACTCAGTCAGTGATTAAGGCTAGGTAAGAAGTGAGGCAAAAAATGGCCTCTTTTACCTACTTAAAAAAATCAACCTGGGAAGGGCTTCTCAGAGCCTCTGGCCAGAACCAACACAATTGCTATTCAAACTCACTCAGAGCCATCAAAACTCAAACAAGGACTAGGTGAGGTTTGGGCTGGGATGGGATTGTTGGTCAATCAGTCAGAGCCAGAGTAGTCTGAGTTTCTGGCAAGGTCAGGTAGCTCCACTTGAAGCCCAATGAACTCTATCAAAGCCTTGTTTTGCCAAGTGCAATAGATATTTCATCCTGGGAACCCAACCCTTACCAGAGCCAGAATCTCCTCTACCACATAGTCAGGCAGAAGTCGTCATCCTGCTGACTCTGGTGAGCTCTTCATTGCCCGAGGTGACCCATCCCATCTTGGACAGCTGGGACTATTAAGAAGTTTTTCCTTATCTCTTGCCAAAACCTGAGCTCACTGCAACTGCCACCCACTGCTTCTGGTTCTGCCCTCAGCGGCCAAGCAGAACAAATCCCATCCCTCTTCCTCCCAGAGTTCTTTGAATAACTGAAGACAATCACAATCTCCTAAACCTTGTCTTCTCTAGACCATCCACCTCCACTCCCTTTTAGGGATCCTTCTCTGGTGTAGTGTTCAGTCTCCTTAACAACCGCATCTTACAATGATGGAATCACAGGAGAGCTGGGAGGGACCTTAAGGACCTCATTTTATACCCTAAGTGATTTGCCCAAGGTCATGAGCTAAGTCATTAGCAGGACCAGGTCTAGAACCTAGCACTCCTGACTCTTAGCTCAGAGTACTGGGCTACTGTATTGCTGTAAATTGTGCCCTCATATGACATGCTTCTTGAACTCCCTCAAAATCTGGATGTCACACTCCTCGAAAATCTTCAGTGGCTCCCTATTGCCCCTAAGATCAAATGAAAATGTCTCATTCTGACATTTAAAACCCCATGTCATATGGTTCCCAACTATGTCTCTAACTCATTTCTTGTTCCGTCATACATGCTCCATCACAGTCAGACCAGCTTGCTAACTGTTTCTTGTCCTGCCCCAGTGGCTTGGCAACAGATTCTCTTTCACAAGCGAAGCATAATTCTTCCTGCCCTCCCTTCCCCTCCCCTCTCTAGAATCCTGAACTTTCTTCAAAGTAGGTCTGAGGCCTTACCTCCTAAGCAGGTCCTTCCTGATCCCTGCAAAAGAGAGTGACTTTTGCCTCTTGAAATAACTCTGTATTCACATTGATTTATCTATATCTTTGTATTTTCCCCTCAACTCCCCGGTTAACACGTAAACATTAGAAAGTAAAGATGATTTATTTTTTCCTTTGTATCCCCCCATACCTAGCCCGGAGCCTCACACACACAGCAGGTACAGTAAAAAAAATGTCTATTGAACTAAACTGAATTGAAATGTAATGGTTTGGAGTCCTCTCCTTTCTATTCCTTTCCCTTCCTCAGAGATTTATTAAATTTCTGTGCATTCCAGGTGAGCCTAGACAAAAATGAGCTGGTCTGAATGGTCCAGAGGTTATTAACTGTGAGAAACAGGGTGGGACTTACCAATGAAGGACCTTGGGTGAAGGTCCCTCTTCCCCTTCCTGGAGGATATTTGCTTAGAACGTGGCCAGTGAAGTTGTATCCTACCCTGAGAGCTGCCTTAGGCAAGCATAGGCTTTAGAGCAGCTGTGTCCCTGGATGAAAACAAAACCATGATTTATGGGCTTATAGATCATAAGGGACCTTAAAGACCATGGGTGTAGGATAGAGTTAAAAAAAAAAAAGCTAGCATTTGTGTATCACGTTATGGTTTGCAAAGTGCTTTACAAAATATCTCACTTTGTTTTATCCTCAAATGGCCTTGAGAAGTAGATGCTGTTATTATCTCCCACGAGATAATATTTATAGAACTTAATACAGTGCCTGGCAAATAGTAGGTGCTTTATAAATGCTAATTATGTCATTGTTATTATTCTACAGTTGTGGAAACTGAAACAAACAGAAGTGAAGTGACTTGCCCAGGGTCACACACCTAGTGAGAGTCTAAGGTTAGGTCTTCCCAATTCCAGGTCCACTGCTCTGTTTATTCACTGGGTCACCTAGCTGCCTTCCAAAGTTCAAAGTAACAAGTACAGAAATACTGAAAGGGTACGTGGTTAGAGAGCAATTTATGTGAGAAGAATCTGGGGGTTTCAGAGGATTGCAAGCTTGCTAAGAGCTAACAGGTCAATGTGACTGCTTTAAAAGTATAGGAGCCAGTGCCAAAGAAGTCATAGCTCCACTGCTCTCTGCCCCAGTCAGAGGACATCTGGAGTCTGGGTTTCACCACATGTTAGGACAGAGCTAGGGGCTGGCCATGGAAGCTAACCAAGATGGTGAAGGGCCTCGAAACCATTTCACACAAGGATATGTCAAAGGAAATGGGGATGCTTAGCAAGGGGGGAAATAAGGGTCTTCAAGTATTTGAGGAGTTGTCATGTAGACAGGGAACCAGTCTTGGTTTTAGAGGGCAGAATAGAATTAGAACCAATGGTTAGTGGGAGTTACAGGATGGTGGGTTTGGGGTTTAACACTTACCTTCATACCCATGCCCAGGAGGATGAGTGAGTACCATTCCCATCTCTTCTGTGGCCATCGCTACCCCTGGCTCCGCCTCTGCGCTAACCCCGGGCCCTCACAGGTGCTGCTGCCCTTACCACCTGGGGAGGTGGCTAACACTAGTTATAGTAATAGAGACTTTGCTTTGGGCTTCCTTTCCTAACCCTGCCTCCCCCCAAACCCCCCATTCTAGCAGGTTGGGTTCCCAGAGCTACCTAGTTCCATCTCCCTTCAGGGCCCTAGAGTTTCAATGAGAGGTTAGGAGGTGATTTTCTCTCATGCTCAAGCCCCCACTCCAGGGTGTTCTCCCCAATATCAACCACCAGTTATTAGCACCCCAGGTTTTTTTTTTTTGCTGTTGTTGTTTTTAACTAGTTAACATCAATTGGCTTTACAAAAGATATTTACTGAGAAGAAGAAGCAAGGACTTCAGAAGCACTAACATTTCTTCCTAATAGTGGAGCACACTCTCTCTGATACCATGGAGGTCCCTGGGGAAGGTGGGCTCAAACGTGCAGCCATTTTGACCTAGCCTTCACCCCACCAAGTTCAGTTCTGAATTGGGGCATAGGGATAGATGAGAGCTCCCTCCTGACGGCCTTCACTGCATGCTGGATCAAACAGTCACTTGGGGCCTAGAGCCACACCATGCCGGCTGGCTGCAAAACCCAGCTCGGCTGGCTTCTGAACTTCTGCTGGCTCACCCTTCTGACCCGTCCAGCTCACATGGGCATGGCCATCTCCAATTCTCCTTAACCTAGGTGCAAGAAAGAATAAAGCCAAGAAGCAAGAAGCCGAGGTGTGCATGGCAGGCCTCCTGTCAGCCTCAAGGAGCGTGAGGCCAAGACTCCATTTAGAGGCAGCTAGGCAGTAAGCCAGTCGGTCAGACTTGCCTGGGTCAATTAGTGCCTTGAGAATGTGCCTATCTCAGTTCTGGCTCTGCGGCCAATCAATGGCCCAGCTAGCGTTCATCTTTAGCAGACTGGAACCAGTCACAGAATGTTTGTGCCTACTCCAAAGGGAGGCACGTGAGAAACGGGTTCCCAGGCTTGAAGAGCCAGCCTACACAACACGGGCTGGCAGCAGGGAGAACATGACACACGTGCGTTGGCCAGGCCCTGGTATCGCTAATAAAGACAGCCGGCTTTTGGAGAAATCCTTAGTCTTTAAAGTTCACTATCTCACATCATCTTCACAACAACTACATGGGGCAAGCACATTGTCATTATTAGCCCTATTTACACATGAGGAAACAGAGGTAGACAGGGGTGAAGTGCCTTGCCCAAGGTTAACGCTCATATCTGAGGTGGGATTTAGAACTCAAACTCAGGTTTGACCTACCTCCCATCTCTCACCATTACCAGCTTTGGGGATGGAGGTGGGCTCTGACACCACAGTCTGGCTCTTGCTGTGGCCCTGGCCCTGATCTGATACTGGGACTGTGTGTCCCTGGGATTAAAGGCCTCCTTTATCATCCACCCTCAGGAGCTGGTATCCTCATCACAAGGGTTATGATGGAGAAGAACAAAGGACTGAAGGAGATGTCCCTGTCTGGGATCCCTAGTCTCCTTTTTTTCTTGGCATGCCCTCCCTTCAGGACCACCAACCAGCCAATTACCTATTTTAATCAACCAATCAGCTGGTATTACTGCTGTCTTACTGATAATAGTGATATAATAATAGAATATAATAATGATTTAAAATTCCTGCTCCTGCTCCTCAGCCCCCCTGAGTTGCCCTTGGCTTAGGCTGAAGCCCCTTGCCATTCTCCCCCCTATACCCATCCTAGCTAGCTAGCCCTGGCTCATTCTGGGCCCTGCCACCTTCTGCCTGCATATCCCTCTATGTACTCTGGAGCCCCCACCCTCTCTTGAACAGTTTCCCCTCTATGCTGAATCTCTTTCATCTTCTTCCTCTCTTCTAGAGCTAATAGACATCCAGCTTCCTCAGGAACATGCTGGGACCCTCTCCAGAGCATGGTGTACCTTATTCTCATGCCCCCTGACACACTTTTCCAGAAGGAGGAGACAGCATGTTCTTTGTTTTCCCCAGACCAGGTGTGGGGAACCTTCATCCTCAAGGCCACACGTAGCTCTCTAGGTCCTCAAGTGCAACCTTTTGACCAAATTCAAACTTCACAAAACTGATCCCCTTAATAAAGAGATTTGTTCTGTAAAGCTTGGACTAGATCAAAAGGCCTCACCCAAGGACCTAGAGGGCCACATGTGGCCTTGAGGCTGCAGGTTCCCCACCTCTATACTATACTTTTCTGCTTTATTCTACGTCATATCAATAAAACACCTTTACTTTGAGCGGATTTTGTCAACTGGCTGATTATTGAAGACAATACACTGATAGGGGCTAATGAGTCATGGCCTTAGGAGTTCCAACCAGTAAGTTACTTTAAACATGGAGTAGGGGACCCAACCTTCAAATACAGGTTGAGGAAGGGATAGTCTGGAGCACCCACTGAACTGAATAGCAAAAGACCCAGAGAAAGGCCACCACCACACTGCATTCTCCACGGAGGAAAGACATGAAGCTCACAGGATGGGAGCCGTTCTGCTAGAGTTCCCAAGACATTCCCCTTAGGCACAGTGTAGCTTTTCCTGCTGGACTCCTTATAGAGTTCTGAATCTTCCTTTCCTCATCATGCCACACCAGTTCTTATCTCCCAGTGCAGAGACTCCTGCCAACTGTTACTATTCCAGAAACAATGCTAGGATAGATGAGAAAATGGGAAATCTAAAATCCTTCTGACTCTTTGAAGCTCCTCCTCTGGCCCAGGGACTGGGGGAGGAGACCCAGGCAGAGGCTGAGATACTCTCTCCCCTCCCCACCCCAGGTGACTTGGTGGCTTGGCCGGCACTGCTCTCTGCTGGCTTGCCACTTGCTCCAATCTCTTGGTTCTGAAACCAGTTCAGTTTTCTAGAAGACCCCCAGGTGTCCTTAGTCAATCAGCTCCTGAGGGAGGGGGTGGTGCTCGAGTTCATCCAATGCCTTTAGGGCATCTTTGACAGATTGAAGGGAAGATCTGTGGTTTCACTTGGTTAAGGTACAAGGGCACCATATCTTAGCACGTTCCTTAAGTGAGACAGAACAATGGTTCTACATTCCTTTTCTTATCCATGGCTTCTGTTGCTTTCTTGGTAGAAAGAAAACTCTGGGAGGTCAGGGATTATTTCTCTGCTCTCTTGGTCTCTCCTCTACATAGGACAAAGCTGGGCATATGAAAGGCGTTTAATAATTGCTTGTTGGATTAGATTGAGTTGAATCGTAAAACAAAAGGCACCAGTAAACCAGTAAAGACCACATTTTAAAACAACTTCTTAAAAGGACAATAGAATTCTTTTAAGAGTAAGGCAACTAGTGAGTGTGAATCCCTCGGTCTTTGGTCTCATGGGGCTCTATTCTAGTAACAACTGATCACATCCGCTCATCGGGATTTAATGTTTACAAATCACTTTTCTCAACATTTCTGTGAGGGAGGCAGTGAAAGTATGATTCCCTTCATTTTACAGATAAAGAGACTGAGGCTCGCAGAGACTTTGAGGGACGTGTTTAAGGTCACACAGCTAGGAAATGGAGGCGGGAATGGGAACCAGCCTGTCCTGATGCCAAGTACCAGCATCTGTCCTCTGCTACCTCTGTGCTGTTAGAAGGTCACTTATGGTCAGGTGCACCCAGTCTCCTCTGTAACATGAGAAATAGCACTGTTTGGAGTCAGAAGACATGGGTTCACTTCCTGGTGCTCCCATTGACTACCTTGTGACCTTGGACAAATGATTTCTCGTCCCGGAGACTGTTTCCTCTTCTTTAAAAAGGAGTTGAGAGTAGAGGTCCTTGGCTCTGGATTTAGGACCACATTTTTAGGCTGGTGGAGTTCCCAAGCCCAAGTTGGAGACCCAGTGAGCAGTGAGAGCTGCATGGGAGCACCGGGGCTCACCTGGGAACTCCCAAGCCCTCCCTCCCCAGGAGCTGACTGGCTCTCCACCGGTCCTTCATAGACATTTGGATGAACTGGAAAAACAATCCATCTCTGAAGCTTAAAAATAGACAACACTCTTTAAAGTTGGTTACTGTCAGCAGGCCAAGATTTTCCCTGTTTGCCTGGCGAGCTCTTGTGATTACTGTTCTCCCAATTGTTCTGAGTAATTGGGTAACTGAGCCTTGTACATCCTGTAGCTGTCAGACACGACATCAGGACGGCCCATGGAGCCTGTGTTTGGCTGAGAATTCCAGATTACTTGGGAGGGTCTTAGAGCAGACAATGTCCAAGCTGGGAGGGACTTCAGAGCCCAGAATGCCTGAGCTGAACAGAGACTTAGAAAGCTGCTACTTTATGGCAATAGCTGACATTTTTAAGGACTCAAGAGCTATTTTCCTTATCTCATTTGAACTTGAAAAAGCCCTTGGGATAAAGGCTAAAGGGAATTACATCCATATCACTTACCGTGTGCTAAAAGTTTTTACAAATATTCTTTCATTTGATCCTTACACAACCCGGCAAAGGTTGGTGCTGTTATTATGTCCATTTTGCAGTGGAGGAAACTGAGGTAAACAGAGGTTAAGTGACTTGCCCAGGGTCACACTAGTAAGTGTCTGGGGCCAGAGTCAAACTCAAGTCTTCCTGATTGGGAGTCAAACACTATCCACCACAGAGTTCAACTTTGTCCTATGTAGAGGTGAGACCAAGAGAGCAGAGAAATAATCCCTGACCTCCCAGAGTTTTCTTTCTACTGAGAAAGCAACAGCAGCCGTAGATAAGGATAGGGATGTAGAGCCGTCGTTCTGTCTCACTTAAGGAACGTGCTAAGATATGGTGCCCTGGTACCTTAGCCAAGTGAAACCGCAGATCTTCCCATCCATCTGGTCTCTTCCCCTCCCAAGTCTACTGTTTTCTAACTGTGAATCCAGAGCAAACATTTGCCAATCCACAATATTTTGACTATCCCAGGCCTTTACACCTAAAAACTTATTATTAAAAAAAACAACAACACTGACTCCTGCTTTTGTGTATTTTACTTATCCCAGTTACTCCTTCTCCCTCAACTATAGACTTCAGAGATACTTCCCCAGGCCAAGAACTAGTTAGATTTGGGAAGGATTATAGGATTATAGCTCTAGGGCCAGAGGGGCCTTCAGAGGTCAGCAAGTCCAGTCCTTCATTTTACAGAAAAGGAAATCGAGGCCCAGAGGTCCTCAACTCCTGCTGTCAGACTAGGGGACCTCAACCTACCTATTGATTCCCACTCAAACCCTAACCACGAAGGTCCTCAAACTACTCATTTTCCATGACCTGCTCCCCCAGCTCACATCAGCCGTGCACAAAGATGGTCATGCCCTGGATCTTGCCATCACCCATGAATGAACCACTGCCATATTCGAGAATTCTGGAATTGCTTATACAAGCCTAATCTATTGGCTTTTCATCCCTCCCTCTCTCTCCCTTTACAAAATCCCATTCTCCCTCTACCCTGTAGATTCCTCTCCAATTCCTTGACCCCTCCATTCTCTCCCAGGCCATCTCTCTTGCACTGGCCACTTTCTCTCCTTTTCTCCATCTTGGCCTCGTGGTGAACCAATCCCACTCTACACTGCCCTGCTCTCTTGAATTTCTCAACCCCTGATTATGTCCAGTCAAGCCTCAGTTCTGGATGACCCACCATTCATCACATTCACTCTTACACACATGCTGTTTAATGGAGGTAGAGAAAAGCACACACTCATTCTGACTGGGCCCTCCCTGCCACTCCCACTCCACCTCTGTTCCTCCAAAATTTTGTTTCCCTTCTCAAAGGTCCCATGGATTCTCCTTCCTCCACATTCTCAACAGAGTACCTTACCTCCTATTTTACAGAAAAAATTGAGGCCCTTTCTACTATTTCTTTTTTTTTTTTGCTTTTGTTTGTTTTTTTTTTTGGAGGGCTATTGGGGTTAAGTGACTTGCCCAAGGTCACATGTCTAGTTTTTTGTGTTAAGTGTCTGAGGCCAGATTTGAACTCAGGTCCTCCTGACTCCAGGGCCAGTGCTCTGTTCACTGCGCCACCTAGCCACCTCCCTTTCTACTATTTCGCTGGGTTTTAATTACCATCTCATGCTGATGATTCCTGCCCACTCTCTGCTGACCTCCAGTCTTGCATCTCTGGCTTTCGCACATCTCCAGCTGTTTGTCCTGTAGACATCTTAAACTCACTGTGTCCAAAACTGAACTCATCGTCTTTCCCCAGAGCCCTTCCTGCCACCTGCCTTCTCTGTTACTGTAGAGAGCGATGCTGTCTTCCCAGTCCCTCAGGGTCCCGACCCAGGAGTCATCCTTGCCTGACCCTCCCCACCATATCCAAGCTGCCGCCAAGGCCTACCGCTTTCACCTGTGCAACACTTCTCCAATATGTTTTCTCTCCTCAGACACTGCCCCGACCTGGGTGCAGACCCTTGTCACCTCATACCTGGATTATTGCAATGGCTGCCGGGGATGGGGGTGGGTCTGCTTTCCTCAAGGCTCTCCCCCTCCCGTCCATCCTCCATGTAGCCACCAAAGTGATTTTCCTAATGCAAAGGTCTGATCTTGTCACTTTCCCCCACCCCCCACTCAATAAACTCCAGTGGTTCCCTGTCACCTCCAGGATCAAACACAAATCCTCTGTTTGTCTTTCAAAGTCTTCACCACCCAGCCCCTTCCCACCTTTCCAGTCTTCTTAGCCTGTACTCCCCAGCGACATGGCCTCCCCTTTGTTCCATGAACAAGACCCTCCATCTCTAGGTTCTGGGTATTTCCTTTGCCTCTCCCCCCATGCCCAGCATGCTCTCTCTCCTCTGCTCCATCTGCTGACCTCCCTGGCTCCCTTCAGAGCCAAGCTAAAGCTCCATCTTTTATGGGAAGCCTTCCCCAATCTCTCCTAATTCTGTGATTTCCTATTTACCTGTATGGAATTTGTCTGAATATGTTTGTTTGAATGTTGTCTCTCCCGTTAGATTGTAAGCTCCTTGAGGGCAGGAACCATCTTTTGCCTCTTTTTGTAGCCCCAATGCTTAGCAGAGTGCCTGGCATACAGTAGGTGCTTAGTAAATGTTGATTGGTTGGTTGATTGAATTTACTTGAGATCACAAAATCATAGAGTTGGAGTGGGAAGAGGTCTCAGCGGCCATCAAGTCCAGGCTGTCCTCTTACAGCTGAGGAAAAGGAGTCTGGGAGAGCTGAAGTGATTTGCTCAGAGTTGTACAGGCTGTAAGCAGTAGAGTCAGGCCTGAAACCTAGGTCCTCTGAATCCCTGGCCCAAGCTGATCACTGAGGGGCCTTCCAGGCCCGAGGGGTGAAAGTTGGGATTTTAAACAGAAATGATTGGTTTACTTTTAACATGTTCTTTCTTCCATTTGAGTTCCAAATTCTCTCCCTCTCTCCCAATCCTCCATCACCCATGGAGAAGGGGAGCAATGTGACACCAGTTACGCATGTAAAATCATGCAACACAGATTTCCGTATCGTCCAGGTTGCAAAAAGAAAAATGAGAAAAAAGAAAAAAGTCTGCTTCACTCCGCCCTGGGAGTTCACCAGGTCTCTCTGGAGGCCGACAGCATTATTCATCATGGTCCTTTGGAACTGTCTTGGATCGTTATATTGATCAGAGTAGCCAAGTCAGTCACCGTCGATCCTCATAATATTGCTGTTACCATCAACAGTGAGCTCCTGGTTCTGCTCACCTTGATCTGCATCAATTCATATAGGTCTCCCCAGGTTTTTCTGAAACTATCACCCTCCTTATTTCTTATAACACAATAGTATTCCATCACAGTCATACTATAGCTTGTCCAGTCATTCCCCAATGGATAAGCATCCCCTACATTTCCAATTCTTTTCCAATTTTTTTTGCCAGCACAAAAAAGCTACTGTAAATATCTTTGTACAAATAGGTCCTTTCCCCTTTTCCTTGCTCTCTTTGAGTATTGCTGGGTCAAAGGGTATGCACAGTTTTATTGCCTTTTGGGCCTAGTTCCGAATTATTCTCCAGAATGGTTGGATCAGTTCACAACTCTATCAACAATGTATTAGTATCCCCATTTTTCCATGCCCCTCCAATAGTTGCCATGTTCCTTTTCTATCATGGTGGCCAATCTGACAAATGTGAGGGAGTATTTGAGGTCCTAGAGTGATGATAATATTACTCACTGCCCCCCAACACACACACACACACACACACACACACACACACACACACACACACACACCTGCACAGCCCTTTACAGACTTCTAAACCCTTTCATACCCATCATTTCACTTCCCTGGGATGGAGGACAGGCAAGGATTATTATCTTATTTTGTAGACAAGGTTGGGATGCAGTGACTTTCCCAAGTCCCATTCCATGAGGCCCAGAAGAGTCAAGATATTTGCCCAAAGTCACACAGCCAATGAGTGGTGGCAGCAGCAGGCGGGGCCATCTCTCCTGCTCTTGCTGCTGCCTCCCACCACCTCCTCAGATTCTTGTGACTCCTCTCAGCTTCCATGGCTGCCCTTTATTTTTCTCAGAAATGCTGGAGGCAGACAGAGTGACTGATTTTTCCAGGAATCCTTGATTCTTTTTGTCTCTGCCCAACCTCTTCCAAGGTCACTCCAGGGGAAAGGGGCGCCACTGAAGTCAGATCTTAAGACTTTCTTTTGTTTCTTCCATCAGACAAGATTTCCTCCTGACAGCCGATTTCTCCCGCCTTGTGCCCCTTCTGCTGTCCCTGCCCCCTGCCCCTCGGGACTGCCAATGACACAGGGCCCAAGCAGTCCCAGAATAGTGCAGGAGAGGCCCCAGGGGATGCTAAGGACTTTGGAGGAAGTAGTGGCCTTGAATTTTATTAAAGCTTTCTTTCCAGGCTTCCCGTTTTAGAAACAGGGACTGACTGACTATGGCAAAAGGGAACCACTTCTGGTCTCTCCCCTGAATAGCCTGTCTGGCCATTGCAGAATTCCAGGAATCCCAGGCTGAGACTACAAAGTCCTGGGAATCTGGGAGCCTGATGGCAGCCACCCTCGTCCCTCTGAGTGACCAAGAGCTCTTTGGGATGAGAGTTCCCAAACATCTGGCAAATTCGTTAGGCTTCTGAGTGGGAATAACTAATTTATTGTTCTCCAGTGCCTATCCACCGGGATGCTTGATCTCTGCCTGGCAGTGTGGTGGGGGTGGTAAGTGTGCTGAGTGTGGAATCAGAGAAGCTCAGTTCAAATCATAACTCAACCGCTCATTATCTATGTGACTCCTGGGCCTCCATTTCCCTCTCTGTAAAATGGACAGGTTGGACTACATAACAAAGGGCCCTCCCAGCTCTAAATCTCTGATTTTGTGTGGTCCTAAGATATTCTTCTAGGAATTTCATCTTTTATTTGTTAATTTATTTTCTTGTTTACATCATTCATTTCCACGAGATTTTGAGTTACAAATTTTCTCCCCATCTTTCCCCCACTCACCACCCCAAAACAGCCATCCCATTGTATAACCCCTCCCCCAATCTGCTCTCTCCTGTGTCCTCCCCCTCGCCCCTCTGACTTTCGGTAGGGCAAGATGAATCTCCCTACCCCAGTGCCTGTGTATCTTGATTCCCAGTTGCATGTAGTTTAATAATAATAATTATATATATATATATATATATATATATATATATATACACACACACACACACACATATTTTTAACATTTGATTATAGGATTTTAAATTCTAGATTCTTTCCCATCCTCCTTCATCACCCACCCCCACTGGAAAGACAAGTAATTCAATACAGGCTGTGCATGCGTAGTTACGAAGAACATCTCCACAATGGACATATTGTGAGAGACTGATTATATATCCCTCCTTCCTATCCTGCCCCCCCTTGTTCTATTCTCTACCCTGTCCCTGTCCTTTTACAGAAGTGTGTGCTTCCAGCAACCCTCCCTCCCACCTTCCCCTCCCCTCTATCATCACCCCTCC
>JAQQSU010007822.1:0-13112 GCA_028627135.1 Pseudochirops cupreus
TTTTTTTAAATCTCTGTGGGGCTCTGCTTTCAGAAGGGAAAGCTCTGTCCCAAATCGCTGGGGTCCTCCCGGCTGCCGTAGCTCTCAGGAAGATGCTGGGAGACTTCCTAAATACTTCCGGCAGACTGGATAATAAAGACTCCAAGATGGAGGCCCAAGATGGCGATCCGGATCCAGGCCGCTCAATGCGAGAGCACTGGCCTGAAAACAATGGCTAAGTCCCCCTGCTGTCTGCAGGCCATGGGCGGGAAGCTACAAAGCAGAGGCGGGTGCAGAACCTCTGCCTTTTGCTTTTCTGCTCTGGAGGCCTTTCACGGGACTGCTTATCTCCCCCTTTCACAATCCCCACTCGCAGCTGCTGCTAATCTGCTCACCTGAGAGGCTCCTCCACTCCTCCCGTCCAGTTGCCGCCGGGGCACAGCCGCGGCTTCAGGGCAGACTGGTTTTGGTTCGCAGTGCTGATATGGTTCCTCGTAGCCCAGCTGACTTTAGTGGGAAGTATCTTTGTGTGCGTTTTAGAGTTCTAGGATTGGTTTAGAGTCCCGTTTTATGGATATTTTGGGGTGGCTATGTGAGAGCTGCGATATGTTGCTGCTGCTACGCCGCCATCTTGGCTCCGCCCCCCACTTTGTTTAGCTTTTAAAACCCTTTAAAATGTGTTCTCAACCTGTCTAGTCTCATGAGACATTAATCTGCATTCTGGACTGCAAATCCAGCCAAATTAGCCTACTCTCTGCTCCTCACGAACAACACTCAGTCTCTTGCCTCTGTATTTCTATACTGTCCATTCCGCTTACCTGGAATTCCCTCCTTCCTTGCTTCTACCTCAAACAGCGCTCCTTGTCTTTAAAGAGAGTTTGAGCATCATCTTCTCTATGAATCATTTCCTAATTTCCAAACTGTGTGTGCCTTCTCCCAAACTTTTATTTAACTTTTGAATTTTTTACTTCATATTTATGCATATATATTTACATACATACCTGTCATCTCCTTCATTAGAAGGGGGTTCTTTGTGAGTAGGAATTGTTACATTCTTTGTATTACTATTTTAAATACTTAATACAGTCCCCGGAAAATAACAGATACCTAATAAATGTTTGTTCTTTAATAATAAATGAGGCAGTTAGAGGAAATAGTGAATAGAGGGCTGGGCCTGTAGTCAGGAAGAACTGAGTTCATATCTGGTCTCAGATATTAGCCGTACGACTCTGGGTAGGTCAATTAATCTCTGTTTGTCTCAGTTTAATCATTTGTAAGATGGGGGGAAGGGGTGAGTAATACTAGCACCTAACTCCCAGAGTTGCTATGAGGGTCATATAAGAGTATAATTGTAAAGCACTTAGCATGTAGTAAGTGCTATATAAATGTTAGCCATGATGAGGATGATTTCCCTTCCCTCACCTGTTGGTGACAGCCGAAAGTTTAGGAAGCATGAAGGGAGAGCCAGTCTCTTAAGTGCTGCAATTGATATGACAACTTTGGCACATTCCATTAAAAATGTTTTCTTCCAAAATATATCTCAAAAAATTTATTTCACTGGAATGTTTCCACAAGAAGACCAACATACTTAAAATACTTATAATTTTATGAACATTCTAAAAGATACCCCAAATTGGAGAGACTGATCAAAAAACTATTCTATTAAATTCAAAAAAATACTTACTAACTGCCTACTGTATGCAAAGCACTATGGGAGTGGGGAGTGGTTCCTAATGAGGAAATCCCCTCTACCAATGCAAATTGGCACATACTTTACAACTTAGAATCTTAGAAAGTTGCCTGGGCCATTAAGAGGTTAAGTGATATGCCCAGGGGCACACAGTTAGTATAGTCCAGTGGCAAGATTTGAACTCATGCCTTACCATATGTTGCCTCTTGCTGCTAGAGATAGCAAGATGGCTCAGTGGATAGAGTGCCAGGCCAGGCATCAGGAAGACCTGTAGTCAAATCTAGCCTCAGACACTTACTAGCTATTTGACCCTGGGAAAGTCACTTAACTTCTATGCCTCAGTTTCCTCATCTGCAAAATGGAACTAATACTTGCACATCAGGCTGTTGTGAGGATCAAATGAGGTAATAACTGTCAAGTGCTTAGCACAGTGCCCAGCTCATAGTAAGTACAATATAAAAGTTAGCCATTAAAAAGCTCCCTAATTAGTCTTCCTATTTATAGTATCTCCCCTCTTTAATCAATCAATATTCAAATGATTGTTAAAATAATTTCCCTAAAGTCTGACCCAGGCAACAGGTGTTGCTACTTCTTTCTTAAGTTTTTTTAAAAAAAATTATTTATTTATTTGTTTTCAGTTTTCAAAATTCACTTCTATAAGATTTTGAGTCCTAAACTTTTTGTACGTTTGGGTGTAGAACAGGGCAAGGAGAGGTTATGGTCCTGAGGTTGTATCCTCTGCAAGGAGAAGGAAGAGAGGTAAGTAAGCCCAGAAGCTGTGTGACTCTGACCCCTGGAGCAGAGCAAAGTCTCAAAGTTAGCTAGCTTTCAGCCCAATCTGAAGTTGGCTGTGGCATAACCAGAGTAGGAATCCCAGACCACAGGGAAGCCTGCAATTTTTGTTGCTATAAACCTACAAAGTTTTCAAGATAGCTGATGTCAGCTGAGTCTAGCAGTAGGATACTGAAGCTCCAATCAGGGGCTAGCTCACGTTTGTGTTGCTCAAAACCAAACCTCGGTTAGGAGCTGGCAGAGGTCATAGCAATTGGGAAGCAGTCTGCCTCTTCAGGTTTGTGCACACTGAAAGCTTGTAGGTAGCCAGTCTGAGCCATCTCTGAGATCCTCGAGTAATGTAACACCAAAAAGCAGCAAGCAGGACCTAAAAGAACTTAAAATAGGTCCAATACATCCCAGACATTCCATTCCAAATAATGCAGAATCTGGTCCTAATGAAAATTTTTAAGATAGAATGTAAGGCTAGAATAATGAGCAAACAAAAAAGGAGTCATACCATAAAGAGTTATAACGGGGATAGGAATACTCAAGACACAAACCCAGAAAAAGAGAATGGCCTCAAAATATCACCAAGCAAAGGCACAAAAACAAAACACAAAAAACAAAAGAGGGCTTGAGCACAAGTTCAAGCAGAATTCCTGGAAGAGATGAAGCAAGAGTTTTGAAAAAGACTTTAAAATGTTTTTATAAATTTTTTTTTTTTGCTTTTTTGGAGGGGGAAAGGAAGGGCAATTGGGATTAAGTGACTTGCCCAAGGTCACACAGCTAGTAAGTGTTAAGTGTCTGAGGCTAGATTTGAACTCAGGTCCTCCTGACTCCAGGGTCGGTACTCAATTCACTGTGCCACCTAGCTGCTCCATGTATTTATAAATTAAACAAGAGCTCCAAAGGAAGAAACTGGAGAAGAATGAGAATTGCAGCAGAAAATCGGAAAGAGAATAAACAACTTGAACAAGATATTTACATATACATTTACACACACATATGCGTGCGCGCATACACACACACACACACACACACACACATACAGTCTCTCCTAATAGAATGTAGTCTCTTTAGAGAGACTATTTCTATTCCAGTAACATCATGACTTAGCTTAGTGCCAGGCACACAGTAGGCACTTAATAAATGCTTGTCATTTACATCTGTAGTTGCTCCTTGAATGCAACAAGGTAGCAGAATTCTTAGTGTGCTGAGCTTTGAGTAAGGAAAAACCTGATTCTGAATCCTGCCTCAGTAACTAGCTAGCTGTGTGATTCTGGGCAAGTCATTTAACCTCTCTTTGCCTTAGTTTTTTTCATCTATAAAGTGGAGCGTCTACCTCACAGGGTTATCGTAAGAATCAAATGAAATGACATGTAAAGTGCTTTGCAAACTCTAAAAGGTGCTGCATAAATGCTAGCTATCATTGTTGTTATTTTTTTATTATTAATGTATTTCACAGGATCATAGAATTTGCAACTGGAAGGATCTTGGTGATCATCTTGTCTAAGCTCCTACAATTATCCTTTCCACATTGCAATTTTGCCCATTGCAGTTTTGATATGTAGTGGGTCGGCATAAGAAATTAAATGGAAATTTGGGGGGAGTTTTGCAGAAGCTGCAGGTGACATGCCAAGGCCAGCAGATGACACAGAAAAAGGTCAGAAACTCAGAAATGTATAAAATATATGCACAGTATTGTCTAATACAGCCTATGACAAAATACTTAACCCAAATTTTACAATAAAGTATTGTAAACACCCCATAAAAGAAAAAGAAAAAATCACACTTCTCGGGTAAACATTTTCCACAGATTTTTCAGATTGTTGGGGTACCATACCCCTAACCCCCATGGTGTAAAGGGGATAACTGTATTTGGTGGATGAGGAAATTGAGGAGTAGAGGGAATTAAGGGTTTTTTGTAAAGTGGTAGAACTGGAATTTGAACCCAAGTTCTCCGACTCAAGATCCATCATTCTTTCCATTACATCCCATGGTCTATTTGAAGATGATTCCATGGAATGCTTTATCCCTCTTCTGCTCTGACCACTGACCTCCCCAGTTTCCTTTAAGTGTCAGCTAAAATCCACCTTCTATAGGAAGCCTTCCCTATTATCTCCTATGCATCCTGCAGCTAGTTTGCTTTGTAAATGTTTCCGTCTTGTGCTCCCTTCTAGATTACAAGCTCCTTGAGCACAGACTGTCTTTCGTCTCTTTTTGCACCCCCAGTGCCCAACATATAGTCAATTAATTCTCTTCCTGCAAGCTACTGTTATTACAAAGACCCAGTTGTGATTCAACCTTCCTTTCCCAGGGCACACATGTGATCATTATTCTTTTCTTGCCAAAAAACATCCTCTCTCAGCCTGCTGCTTTTTGTAACCTGAACTCTCAGGTTCGCAGTCAATAGGTGCCAAAAATAGCCACTCCATTAGCAGCTATTTGTTGGCCTGGCTAAGCTAATGACCACATGGCAGGCACCAAGTGACAGTTTGGTTCAGCAATCTTCCAAAACCTTGGAGAGGAACATTTTTAGCAATTGGGTGCATTTGTTGGGTCATATCAGTCGTGTCCAATTCTTCATGACCTCATTCTTGGCAAAAATACCATTGCCATTTCCGTCTCCAGATCATTGTACAGGGGAGGAAACTGAGGCAAACAGGGTTAAGTGACTGGCCTAGGGTCACACAGCTGAGAAGTGTCTTAGGTCGGATTTGAATTCAGGTTTTCCTGACTCCAGTCCTGGCGTTCTATCCAGTGAGCACTTAAATGGGGTGCATAGCTTAGAATGATTGCAGGATCACACATCTAGAACTGAAAGGGACTTCAGAGACCCTCTAATCTAATGTCCTCGTTTGGCAAATGAGGGAATGAAAGCAGAAGGAGGTTGTTTGCATTAGAGTATTAAAGATGAGGTTTGAACTCTAGTTCTTCTACCTCCAGTTTCACTACACTATGCGGAGTTGCTGTCAAAACTGTTGTCATTATGGCTAATTAATAATAATGCTAATACTAAATTTCACTATTATTAATAGCAACCAGTTATTCTTAGTAATTTGTTATCCTTCTTATAGGGATTTATATTTATATATATATATATATATATAAATATATATATGTCTATAAATATGGATATAAACATATCTATAGATAGTTACATATAAATATATAAATATATATCTATATTTAAATTTAACAAACATTTACGAATGCCTCTTGTGTGAAAAGTACTGGCTTAGCTAAGGGAAACACAAAGTTTAGCCAAAGCATCATCGATGCATTGCCATCATGATGCTCAGTCTAATAAACATCACACAATTAATTAATAACAGTCATTATTACCTGATAAGTTTCACATGAAGTGTGCAAGACAAAGGATACGTGGGCATTCAACAGATGAAGAGGGAAAGGAAGAACAGATAGAATAACATAAGCAAGGGCACGGTGGGGAGAAATTGCAAGGTGGGTTCAAGGGAAAGAGAATAATGTCCTAGCTGGCATGTGAGTTGCATGGAAGAAAGTAATATGAAATGAGCCTGGAAAAGTAAGTAATGTCAAATACTGGAGGGTCTTGAATGCAAGGCAAAGGAGTCTGAACTTGGTAGGCAATAAGGAACTAGTAAGGAAGACGACCTACCATTAATCTGGCCTGTGTTTTCACTTGTGCTTTCCATGGTGGTGATGGTTTGAATGGAACTAGCCATGCTTTCTTACCTGCCCCAACTATCTTCTTCCTTTATAACAAATAATAAATAATGGTCATAATAATATAATCATTATTCATTTCAATTAATCATTAATTTAAATTTTAATTAATTTATTAACTAATAATGAATCAATTTAATTAATCATTGTTTCTTGTTGTTGTTGATGATGATTTAATCTAGAATGGGGTCAGTAAACTTTAGCTTGAGGGCCAAATAAAGCTCTTTGCCCATTTTGTTTTTTTAACATTTTAAAATTCAGTGAAATTTTATTTTAAATTGTATAAACCATTCCTAGCATATTGCCATACAAAAAAGGTGGCCATCTGGATTTGGCCTTCAGGCAGACATCTGCCAGTCCCTGACTTAGATTTCACTGATGTAGGGAATTCCCCATGAGGAAACTCCCTTTACCAGTGCAGATCATCAGAGTCTATGAGAGTTGTCTGAGGTCACTGAGAGCCTGTTACTTGTCTGGGATCACACAGACAACAGATATCAGAAGCAGGACTTAAAGTTAGGCCTTCCTAAGTGTGAGGCAACTTCTCTACCTACTATGTCACGCTGCCTCTCAATAATAATAAAAATGGTAAGTTGATATTATAAAGTACTTTAAAATTCCCCCAGTGCTTTACATATGTTAGCTCACCAATTAATAAGCAAAGGTTTGCTGTTGTTGTTGCTGATCTTTCATTTTTGAAGAGGACCAATGACATCACTGGTTAATTCTTGACTTTCAGGTGAACTGGATTTAAGTGAGGCAGAGTTGCACAAAGTCATCAGCCTCACTCTCTCCTCCAGAGACATTAAAGTCCAGTGGCAGGACAAAAGTCAGAATGACTAGAGATGGCCTTGGAATCTTTAATGTCTGAGCAAGTTCTAAGCCATCCATAGGACCTGCTTCAGTCATCTTCATTGCCATTGGAATAAATTGTCATCTACCCATTTCCCTAGAGGAAGTCTTCATACGCTTGGGGTAGATATCCCCCAACTCACTGACTGGGTTTGAGGCCTGTTGGTTACCCTTAACATGGTTTAACCTGTCTGCCAAAGTGATTTTACAGGATATGGCCACTGTACATATTACAGCTTCTTGGAGCCACAGGTGAGAGTTGGGTGAAGGTAGACACCAAAAGTGGATGAGTAGCCCTGAAAAGAGCTTGGCAAGCCATTACACCCAGAAGTGCTAGTCCTCTCTGAACACCCTATGCACCCCTTATGCACAAGGCACTGTGCTAGGCATTGCAGAGTACCTTGATAGAAGCAAAACCAAGCCCTGCCCTCAAAGAGCTTACAGTCTAGTCAGGAAGACAACATACACATATCTAATTACATGTGAAATATATGCAAAGTGGTTTTGAGGAAAAATCAAGAAAAGTCTCATGCAGAAGATGGCACATATGATTTAGAAGTGAACTAGACCTTCTTCTCAGTGTCCAGCTTAATGAAGGATTGAATTCCAGGGATGGGGGACAGTCAATGAAAAGACTTCAAAAGCAGATCTCAATAATACATTCTGTACAGTAATCTTTATGCCCAAATTAGTTACTAAATGAAAGCTGACTGAAGCTTCATCTTATTTATTGTGTGTCCTGATACCCAGGTTAATGAAAATGCTTCCACAATAAAGCACAGTCTATTTACTCAGCACAGTCAGAGTACTCATAAGCAGATTTTCCAGAAAACTAAAGCTTGGCCCTTTAAAAAAAACATCTTTTAAAAAATCCTATCAAAACATTCTGCATTTTAAAAAATATTTTTTTTAAATCTCTTCCCTCTGCTTAAATACTTGTTGATTAGTTGATTGGAACTATTGTTAACTACTCCCTTTTCTTCTTCCTCCTCTCAAGGAATCTTCCTTGTTTACCCACCAGGTGGCAGGATCATCCCTAACCTGATCCTGTTAACCATTAGACCCAGACACTTGGAAGTCCTCACTCTGCTGATTATGCATTCTACCCAACATTAGAGGGAGTTCCTGGGTAGGGGACAAACACTACTGTTCTCAGAGAAGGCCTATACCACCTTTTCTCAATTCTGCTTATTTCTCCATAGCAACAATCATATGGTTAATCTAAGAGGTATGGTCAGTGTTTATCCAATAAGAATTGTTGTTCTTGAATCCTTATCCACTCAGAAAACTCTTCCCCACTCCCTGAGTCAGCTGAATTTCTCTAAGCTCTACTCACAGGAATAGAAGGATCAGAGAAGAGTCTACTTACAAATAGTCAAGCATAGTAACTGTGTAGAATCAACAAAAATAATGAAAACATAGCAAGTTCAAATACTACCATACCTCTATATTCAAAACTTCTTTAAGATCTTGGCCATCCACAACCAGACTAGGTAGGCTCCTAACCTGGGGAAGGGGGTGGGTGAGGGAGAGGTCCATAAATTTGTTCTTTTGATATTTTGATAACAATATTTCAACATTGGTTTATTTTATAATCCATCCAACCTTATTTTATGCATAAAATAATTCTGAGAATGGGTCTGTAGGCTTCACCAGATTACTAAAGGGGTCCATCACAGAAAAAAAAAAATTAAGAGCTGTCTGCTCTCAACCTAGGAATTCAAGAGACAGTTTGGCTATTTACTTTCCCCTGGGAGTGAGAGCACCCCAAATTTTAGATTTAGCAAATATTCCCAGTGTAGGAACTAACAATATTCTCCAATCTGGACAAGGTAGGGGACCTGGGCTACCTCTCAATGCTATTATATTCGTACCTCCAGCTCTGTCTTCAAACTTTTCATGTTGCCACTGTCTTAGCTGGGCTGTATAGAAGCCTAATTCTTCCTGCCTGCTTGGTGGCACGCTGAGCCTGGAGTCAGAAAGACCTCAGTTCAAATCTGGTCTCAGATACTACTTAGCTGTGTGATCCTGGGCAAGTCACTTAACCTCTGTTTTCCTGTTTTCTTAGCTATTAAATGGAGATAGTAATAGCACTTATCTTCCAGGGTTGTGTAAAGATCAAATGAGATATTTGTTAAGCACTTAGTGTTATACGTTAGCTATTATGATTGATATAACTATATTATGAATAACTATCATTGATTAAATTATTAATTCATACTAAATATTACTAAATGGATAATTATAAGTGAAGTGGTAAAGTAACAGGCTGATCCCTTTGCCTCTCATCCTTCTCTGCTGTGCCCTCACCTCAATTCTGTGTTCTTGAAAAACTGAGGGTGCCCATTCTTTGTTGCTACCCTACCTCACTTCTGATTGGCACAGTCATTTTCCCCATTCCCTTTGTGAGAGCCAAGTCCAGCTGTTTCCCATTGTGGGGAGGAGTCAAAGAAGGAGAAGAACTGTACACTTCTCATTCGTGCCTTACTTAACACAACTGCCTGATAGGGAAAGGGGTCCTGGGCGTAACCGTTAGGAGAACAGGGCTTTGTGATGACATGGGGTCCTGCTCTCCTGATTGGTGAGAGCTTCACATGACTCACATTATAGTTGTGTGGTTTTCATTTCTCAAATTAAAAAACAAATTCACAGAGTTTAAATCACTTGCCTACACAGCTTGTAAATGTTAGAAAGAGGACCAGAATCCAGGTTTTCCAATTCCATATCCAGAGCTCTTTCCACTATACCCCACAAGGCTCATATTTCTATATGATATTATAAACATTTTGGGTTTTTTGTACCTAAATTACAGGTCTCTCGGGCAGTTTATTATCCTAAATTATGCAGATTACTGTCCTTAATGAGTTCAAGTTCCAAACAAACCACATCCTAGTACTGACAGGACAGGAAGATGTGATCACTGAACCAGTGTAAATGATCTCTGAAAGGCTGCATCGCAGAGGTGTTGCATCACTGGAGAAATGTAAAAGTTGCTCTCGTTCAAAAAAAAAAAGAGAAGGGGATCTGAGATAATTCTAGAATGTTATTAAGGGACTGAATTTATAGAAATGAATTTATAGTGAATTTATAGGAAAAGAAGTCACAATCACAAAAAAATCAGCATGACTTGGTCAAAGACAGGTCAGACCAGGCTTCTTGTATTTCTTTTTCTGACAGGGCTTCTGTACTGCTGAGAGGCAGCACAGTGATGTTTGTAACAGGCTGAGCCTGGCGTCAGGAAGACCTGGGTTTGGATATTGCTTCTGACTCTTACGAGCTGTGTGACCATGGACAAGTCACTGAAAGCCTCTGAGCCTCAAGCAATTCTCTGAGACTTAATGTGTAGGCAAGTTGTGAGATCCACATTGGGAAGGGTGTTCCCTCACCAAAGAAATCATAGGTCTTTGATGTAGTGATGTAGCCTTCTGTTAGATCAAGAGGACACTGGAGATAACAGTTACCTAGATTAACATTAGAAAATCTTTAACTAATGATGACGATGATGATGACAATATCTATCATTTATACAGGCTTACTATGTTCCAGGTACTGTGTTATACACTTGACAATTATTATCTCATTTGATTCATACAACAATCTTGTGAGGTAAGTACTATTATTATCCCCATTTTAACAGATGAGAAAACTGAGGCAAACAGGGGTTGAGTGACTTGCCTAGGATCACATAGTGTCTGAGACTGGATTTGAACTCAGGTCTTCCTGAATCCAGACCTAGCTCTCTATCCATTGCATCACCTAGTTGCCCCAACCAACAAAGACTCTCCTGTTCTTCTTAAGTAGAAAATGGAGAGTTGTGGACTAGATGATAAGGCAATTATGTGGATTTAGAACTTGAATAAGTGGCCAGACCTAAAGAATAGTTATTAATGACTTCCTATCAACTGGGAAAGATATATCCAATGGAATGTTCTAAAATTCTGTGCTTGGCACAACAAATCTTTCAGTGATTTGGATAAAGGCAGACATGTCAATTTTATCATATTTGCAGATGATTCAATGCTGAAAGGTCTTAGCTAATACACTGCATGACATGATGCCAAAGAATCCCGATGACCTGGAACAATGGGTGAAATGAAGATAAAGCTTAATAGCATCAAATGTAAATTCTTACACTTGGGTTCAAAAAATCAACTTCACAAGGACAAGATGAGGGAGGCACAGCTAAGAATATTTTGTCTGGAAGAGATCTAAGAGGATTAATAGATATAAGGTCAAGAGAGTCAAGAATATGATGAAGCTGTCAAGAAAGCTAACACACTGTTAGAGTGAATAAAGAAATGCAATGTTCACAGAACCAGGGAGTGGCAGCTCTGTCACACTCTGCCCTGGTCAGAATGTATCAGAAATATGTTCAATTCTGGGTGACACTATATAGGAAGGACATTGATAGGTTGAAAAACATCCAGAAGACGGCAGCCAGGTTTGTAAAGAGTCTCAAGTTCATGTCAAATGCAGATCAATGGAAAGGATTACAGATGTTTATCATGTAAAAGAGGAGACTTGGGTGGTGGTAGGATAGAAGGTAAGTAGGGAAGACACTGATAGATATCTTCAAGTATTTGAAGAGGAATCACATTAGAAGAGGGATTGGATATGTTCTGCTTCACCTTTCTGAGGGCAGAAGTGAAAGCAAGAGACCAAAGTTGCAATGACATAAACTTAGGTCTGATGAAGGGAAAGGCTTCTTCATTCTAAGAATTATCCAAAAGCAGAACAGTGGGTGGGTGAGGAAGCCAAGAAGGAGGTGTGGTACTACCTCTTAGACTTCTCCAAACAGCTCTAGAAAATGCATCAGCTCATATCCTGTTGGGGAAATTCAGAAAAAGGCACCATGAATCATTTGTCCAGCCCAGGTTGGCATAGGGAGACCAAAAGGTCTGAAGATCTGGGAAGGGGGTCTGGCCAGGAACCTAAAGAAAGTGCTCCAGTGTCCAGGGAGAAACAAAAGAAGTTCCCAGACTGATGAGGGTCACTACCGAAAGCCATGTCACTGAAAGAGAGACAGGTGCAAATGAACAGATTTGTCACCCACTATCCAGTTCTGGGTTACAGAGACTGAAGAGGAGAAAAGAGGAATTGCCCCCCTGGGGTAGCACTTTCAGGTAGGGATGCCCTGGTTAGTGGATAGAGAAAGCAGGAAGTTCAAAAGCCAGTAACAGCAGCATAACTCAGACCCCAAACACAAGTCATGGTTTCACTTCTTTTTTTTTTTTTGAATAAATAAATTTATTTGTTTTCTTGTTTACATCATTCATTTCCTCGAGGTTTTGAGTTACAAATTTTCTCCCCATCTTTCCCCTACCCAACACCTCAAAACAGCCATCCCACTGTATAACCCCTCCCCCAATCTGCTCTCTCCTATATCCTCCCTTTGCTCCTCTGAATTTCCAGTAGCACAGGATGGATCTCCCTACCACAGTGCTTGTATATCTTAATTCCCAGGAGGATATAGTTAATAAAAATTATTATTATGATTATATACATATAAACACACATGTATTTTTAACATTTGATTGTAGAATTTTAAATTCTAGATTCTTTCCCTTCCTCCCTTGTCACCCACCCCCACTGGAAGGACAAGCAATTCAATACAGGCTGTACACGTGTAGTTACGCAGAACATCTCCACAGCGGGCATATTGTGAGAGACTGTTTATATGTCCCTCCTTCCTATCCTGCCCCCCCCTTGTTCTATTCTCTACCCTGTCCCTGTCCCTGTTCCTTTACGGAAGTGCGTACTTCCAGCAACCCTCCCTCCAACCCTGCCCTTCCCTCCATCATCCTCTCATCTCCATCTCTCCTACTCTCCTGTGTGGCAAGATACCCAGTTTAGAGTTTATGTCATTCCTTCCCTAAGCCAAATTCAATGAGAGTAAGGTTGACCCTCTCCCTTTTGCCCTCCTGTTCTTCCCCTCCACTGCAACAATTATCCTTTGCCTCTTCTATATAAGATGATTAACCCCATTCTGTCTCTCCCTGTCTCCTCTCATTCTAATCCTCTCCCACCTCAGAATTTCACCTTTTAGAATATTGTCCCTTCCTATTCAATTGATCCTGTGCCCTCTATGTACTCATATATACGCATACTC
>JAQQSU010007823.1:0-13112 GCA_028627135.1 Pseudochirops cupreus
CAGAGTATATTTTCAAATCAGGGAAGGTTCTCAGAGCCACTTAAGCATGCTTAAGGGCCTAGGGGGCAGGGAAGATCTTCTGATTCCCATAACATAGTGCTACATTGAAAATAATAAAATTCTGTTTCATTGGCAGCAATTGTACCAAAGCCATTGTTCTATTAAGCATGCATGGAGACTAACTTTTTTATATCGTGTTAAATCAAACTGAAAGAGTGCAGCAAAGCTATCCAGCTTACTGTGGGAGTAACTTTGATTTAGCAATATTATCTCTTCTTCAAAGGTTATGCCAAAAGAACACAAGCATTAGCAGGTCTTGCCAAGCTAGCTAGACAGGCTTAGAGTACAAACCTGATGAGAAGCTACATATGTTAGGGAAAAGTATACCAGATTTGGACCCAAGAGACCTGAGTTTGAATCTTTCTTATTATAGCTATGTAATTCTTCCCACCCTAACCCCCTATCCCTTCCCTTTCCCATTGGTCACTAACTTCTCTGGGCCTCTGTCTCCTCATCTGTAAACTGTGCTATTTATCTCACAGGGTTGTTATAACGAAAATTTTTTATAGGACATGTTACAATTTACAACTTCTTCATCTCCAAGGTTATATTATTCAAAACAAATGACAAAGTTTCATTTTGTTGCTTGCCAAGTTGATGGCAAACTGCTGTTAGATGCAGTACTCAAATAATGATAAATTGACATAACATTTTAGTTTTTAAAGTGCTTTCCTCATAATAGGAGGTATAGTGGTATGTAGGTTGTAAGTATGATTATATCCACTTTTTAGATGAGGAAGTAAAGGTTGTGATTTACCAGGAGTCATAAAGCCAATTTGAAGAACTGTGACTGAAAGCCATGTCTTCTGGCTCCAAATATATTGGTTTTGCTTCAGGGTGTTGCAAATAAAGGAAGGGCTGAAGTAGGGTGATTTAGTTACCTTGGGAAATTGACCAAATATGCTTGGTTCCTGCCAAGCTCTTCCAGTAATTGATGGCCATAACTTGTTAGGTCATTGAATATGGTGTGTAAGTCTTACTTTATTCCTTCATTTGTCTGAACTGGCTAAACAGTAAAGATTTTGTTTGAAAGCCATGTTGTATCTGAAAGCTGCTTTGTCATCTTAATAGTCCACAGTTGATAATATGCATTAGCTATTTCTGCCCCAACAGCATTTTTCCAGCATTAAAAATGAAATGTTATATAGTAGTTGCCAAAGACAATTTTCTTCGCACTTTATTTTTTAGGGGACATGGGTAACTGGATCTTTGACATTTTAAGACACATCATTGGTACTGTATGTGTTTTGGAAAACTTTGTGTAAATGTAATCCTGTCAGGGAAACCACTGTAAACAGGTTTGTGTAGTATGGACTGCATCACTGTATGTTGACTAAAGAGCTGTGTGTTCAATATTTTCAGATTTACTAATATATATAGAAAGCCTGTTTTGTAAACATTCTTAAAATGTTGAGTCTTTTCAGTTTGAAATTAATAAAGGCAATTTTAAACTTTAAGTAGATTGATGAGATCTTTTTGGGAGGGTTGAGATGGGATGGTGGCCTGCATCTTTGATTTTACTGCTATAGGTCATCTTCTCTACAGATTATATCTTATAAGTATTACATATCTTATATGTGGCCCAGGCACTGAGATTGCTAATGACTTGGCATGGATCTGTGTCAGAGACAGGACTCAAATCCACATCTTTCTGACACTGAGGCCAGCTTCATATCCACACTAAGATATGTTCTTTTTATTAATTTTTGAAATCAGAAACTTAACATTGAGCATCACTATAATCAACTAAACTTGCTTAGCAACTTAACCATCTTAATTGTGTTATATTCCATTCCATTAATTGTTTTTGGTCTGAATGTATTACTTCTTTGGTGTGGGGAGATTTCCATTGGAGGATTACCAATTTGGACAGTCAGCTGTTTTTCAGTTTATAGTCATAGGTCTTCCTGACTCCTGGTTCTGCTTTCTGTCTGCCCCACTGCTTTGCCTCTCACAATAATGTGCCACAATTTGACCTTTTCCTTATTGTTTGTTGGACATTTGGATTTATTTTCAATTACATGTAACGTTTATATAAAAATCTTTGCCTTTTTAAAAAAAAATGTTGACTTTAAAGTCAGGAATACCCTATTTCCTTTCCTGCCTCCGGCATCTACTGGCAGTGTGTCTTGGGGCAAGTTATTTAACCTCTCAGCCTTTGTTGCCTTATTGGTGATGTGGGGGTGATAGCACCTACCTTATAGAATTGTTGTGAGGATATGATGATGATGAGGATGATGATAGTTAAATTTATATAGTACTTACTGTGTGCCAGACAGAGTGCTAAGCATTTTATAATTATTTCATTTGATGCTTACAACAGCCTGGAAGGTAAGCTCTATTATTACCCTCATTTTACAGATGAGGAAACTGAAGCAAACAGAGATTAAGTGACTTTCCCATGGTCACACTGCTGCTAAGTATCCGAGGCAAGAGTTGAATTCAGGTCTTGTTAATTCCAGTCCCTGTGCGCTATCTACTTTATTTATTATTTTTTTTTTGGAGGGGGAAAGGCAGGGCAATTAGGGTTAAGTGACTTACCCGGGGTCACATGGCGAGTAAGTGTTAAGTGACTCTATCTACTTTATGAAGTGTTTTGCAGACCTTAATGCTCTATATCAGTGGTTCTCAACCTTCCTAATGCCGTGACCCTTTAATAGTTGTATGTGGGCAGACCCACCTGGAGACCGATAGAGGAGGCTGGTGTCGAACACAGAAAATATTTCTGATGGTCTTAGGTGACCCCTGTGAAAGGGTCGTTCAACCCCAAAGGGGTTGCAACCCACAGGTTGAGGACCGCTGCTCTATATAAATGCTAGTTATTTTTAAGCACCATTTTCAGGGTGTATTGCTAATGAGGTAAGTATTGGGTCAAAAGCTATGATTTTTGTTACTTTTATTGTTGTATTGCCATAATTTGAGACTTTAAGAAAGTTTTTATGTTTAGGCTTTAGCCTCCCTAATATTCTCATTCATAATTTTATTTAGAACTAAATAACTTCTAATCAAATGCTTTTGATACCTTTCCCTTCTCATATAGGATTTGGTGCAGTGGAAAAATTTTTAGTGGAATATAAGAGTGCTATGGAAAAGAAGCTGGCAGAGTACAAGTGTAACACCAATGAAGCAATTCAACTTAAATTAGGTATGCTGCATTTTAGGTGTTTTAAATTCTGTGCTCTTGGAATATGTACACTTCTTAAAAGTTCTTTATTTCATGTTGAGGTAGGATTCATTTGCGGAAGGACTTGTTAACTTTAATACATATAACTTTCTATATCTATGGTTCAAAGCTTTCTACTTTTATATGAGTTAATCTCAATTGTAGTCACTAATTCTGTTAATAAAGAAAACAAAGTAGATGTAGAATATAGAAGAAAGAAGTAATAGGGATTTTTAATATTGCTATAGTCAGGTCAGTAGTCTTGGTTATGACTGGAGGGGTGGGATAGATACCTCTATATCAACTCACTCAGTAAGAAAAGAAATCATAATGGAGATTCTTTATTATTCAAATATGTTATGTCAATAACATTCCCTTAAACTAACTTTCTAGTAACTTTGTCAAAAAAAATAAGTGAGATTTGGCTGGCACAACTTGTTCTTAATGAGCCCTCTGATAGCAGAAGGATACAGCATATATATAGGTAAGTAAATAAAGTGTAATTAGAGGAAGAGAGTACTAACAACTATATTAGATGGAGTTGAACTAGGAGAATCAGGAGAAGTTGTAGAAAGTAACACTTGAACCTTAAAGAATTTTAAGAAATGGTTGAGGAGGGAATACATTTTAGGGATGGGGAATGGCCTGTTTAAAGGCATGCAGCAAGGAATGCCAAATTCAAAGACTGGCTAATAAGTCAGTTTTTAACTTAACATAGAGTAGAAGAAGGGTAGTAATGTGAAATAAGTCTGGAATGGAGCCAGATTGTGAAGGACTTTACATGCCAGACTGAGGAGTTTTATCAGTCCAGAAGCAATAGGGATCCATTGAAGATTTTTGAGCATGAGGTTGATATGGTCTGACTTGCGTCCAAGGAAAATTTATTTTAGCAGTTGAGTGTAGTATGGATTGGGGTAAAGAGGGCACTTGGAGAACAATTAAGGAGCTATTACAGTTGTCTAGGGGAGAAATGATTAGGGCATTGTTAAGTGGAAGAGAAAAAGGAATAGATGGGTAGGATTTAATCAGTTGGCCACTGATTGGAATTTTAAGAACTGAAGAACAGGAAAGATTAAAGGAATTACTCTGTGGTTACAAAACCAGAGTGAAGATTAGGATGTTGATGATCCCGTGTAAGAAAAGGGGAGTTTCTCTCTTGGTTCTTCTCCTAATTATCTGTTGTTCCTTTTTTTTTTTTTGGAGGGGGGAGGCAGGGCAATTGGGATTAAGTGACTTGCCTAAGGTCACACAGCTAGTAAGTGTTAAGTGTCTGAGGTTGGATTTGAACTCAGGTCCTCCTGACTCCAGGGCCGGTGCCACCTAACCTCCCCTGTTGCTCGTTTTTAATCTCTTTTGCTGGCTCTTCATCCACTTCATGCCTGCCAACTGTGGGTTAACTAAGGCTTTGTCCAGAGCTCTTTCCACTTCTGCCATTGTACTGTTCTACATTGTCTCGAACCTGCTTATCAAGCCCTAACCTCTCTCTTGACATCCAGTATTATGTCTCCAACTGTAAACATTTTAAACTTAACATATTTAAAATGGCACTTCTTATCTTTTTCCTCAAACCGTGTCCTCTTTCTGATTTTTCTGTTACTCTTGAGGCTACCACCATCTTCCCAGTCACCCAGGCTCACAACCTCGGTGTCATCTTCATTCTTATGCCTTAATATTCAGTCTGTTGCCAAGTCCTCTTAATATCTCGTATTCACCACACATTCTCTTCTGAGCCTGCTACCATCCTGGTGCAGGCCCCATCACCTCATGCCTAGAATATTGCAATAGTCTGCTTCTTTTCCTGTTTATCTTCCACTGAGCTCTCAAATTGATCTTAAAATTCAAGTCTGACCTTGTCACACCCTCTATTCATAAACTTACTGGCTCCTTATCACTTTCAGAATCAAATAGAAAATCCTGCTTGACATTAAAAGCCCGGAATAACCTGGTCCCTTCCTGCCTTTGCACTCTTCTTATACTTTACTCCCTTCCACATACTTTGTGATTTAGTGATAGTGGCCTCCTTTGCTCTTCTTCACATACAAGACACTCCTCCCAACTCTGGGCATTTGTACAAAATTGCTGACTGTCCTCCATCCCTGGAATGCCCTGTCTCTTCATAGAGCAACCTCAGCTGCATCTTTGGCTTCCTTTAAGGCTCAGGTAAAATCTTACTTTCTGCAGGAAGCGTTTCCTGAACCCCTTTTATGCTAGTACTTTCCCTCTGAGTTTATCTCTAATTTATCTTTATCTTGTATGCATCTTGTTTGTACATAGTTGTTGTCATGATGTTGTCTTCCCCATTAGACTGTAAGCTCCTTGAAAGCAGGGACTATTTTTGCCTGTCTTTCTTAATATCCCCAGAGCTTAGCAAATGCCTCATGTAGAGTAGGCTCTACAAACTTGTTGTCTTGACTATAAAATCCCATCTCATTCTAAAGTTATGATCCTGTGAACCATAAGAACATGTGATTTCCTTGAGTATACCTGGCCTGGGAACTTAACTCTTACCAATAGCAAATCAGAGCACGTCTGTAACTTGGACTTAAGAAACTTGCTTGAAACTCAGAAAGGTTAGATGATATCTCCATCTTAACAGAGCTAGTATATCTTTGATTTGAATTCAGTTTTTCATGACTCTAGTTGTTTATTCGTAGCTGCTTGTTAAAGCAGACCTTTGGTTTCTCTAGTTTTTGATTCTGTGATTTTGAAAGTATATTGTATTTCTTTTAAAGTAATTTTATTTAGATTTTGTCACTATTTTTGTCTAGTGGTAAATAAATAATGAAGATTACTACTTGTTTGCATTTTAAAGCAGTTTTCAAAGTTTTCTCTAGAGATAAATACCTTGAAGAGTAAGTGCTTCTAAATATGTTAAATGTGATAGCATTCAGATTTGCACAGATTGAGGGTTTTTTTGGTGTTAATGGGGGAGACTGTATATAAAGTGTGTATGTATGTGTGATTGACATATAACAGTACATGTTGTGTATGTACCTTATTTATACTTGTAAGTACATTACTTTGGGAACTCAGAATTAATCAACAAAGCTTCTGAGCAGCCAAAAGTTATATTATGAAGTCTGTGCTCTAAAGCTTTATGGAACCCAAACTTTTTATTTATTTAAACAAAATTGCATTTTTTATTTTCTGGGTAGAACCAGATGCTGAAGGAGAGTCTCTGGATAGGATTTCCCTGGTGATAGGCATGGAGAAGTGACAAGTTACTTAAGACAGTGATTAATCTGAGGCTAAGTGATTGTCAAGGCAAGCAGACCTAGAAAACTCTCAGGGACATATAAGCATGTGATATGTAAAGTATATGGGATATAATTTAAGAAAACAGTGAAGTATTTAATCAATTTTTATATTTCCTTTAAAGATTTTGGCTTTTATGAAGGGTAAGCCCCAAGTTACCTAGAAAATTCATGTATGTGGAATAATCCATTCTCTCTGATACTAAGACTATATATATTCATACATGTATTAACATTTTGTACATATGAATAGGGAAATTTTGACTGACATCTGCTTGGTGAACAAGGTGTTTTATTTAACTGAGAGTTAATCAGAAATTTTTTTGGTTTCAGAATGATTATGTAAATTAGTTAATTGCAGAACAGTGATCTGTGATTTAATTGATATGGATGCTTTCTACACTGATTCAGATTGAAATATCATATGCTTCAGTTAGTCAGTCTTCATGAAATGCTCTGTTCAAAGACATAGTACCTACTGGACAGCGTTTTGGTGATGGGCTTTTTTTGTCTTGTGTTGATATAACAGATAACTCGTCATTGAGCCTGCATCAGCCTTTTTGACTTATGTAATGCTAGAGCTTATATTCTGATACAGCTTTAAGAGTACTTGTGTCACTTACAAGCATCAATAGGAGACTAATGTTAGTAGAAGTTTGGGGTCAGTCTTTTTGGTTAATATTTCTGTGTTTTGTTCATTTAACAAATGGGTTTTCCTAGCAAAATAACTCTAACCAAACATGTTTAAAGAACATCTTTATATTAGAAGTATAACTAATACAAAACTGTTGGAACAATGAGGAGACCAGAAGAACCTGAAAAGTAAGCAAACACTTGTTCTTCTTGCCTCCAGAGACATGGAAGCCAAGGGCAGTTCTGATTTAGAATACAAGACTTTGTGAAATACTACAAGGGATGATGGAAAACTATGAGCAGTGTCACCTCAAAACTTTGAAAAGAAGAATGGCACAGAAATTGGCATGAGATCCCCCTGTACTTTTTGAAGAAATGGCAATGACATTTAAGAAGATGAAGTTGGAAAGAGTGTCTGGACTTGAACAAAATATAGATAAGAACTCAGTGCTAGAGATATTATAATTTTGAAGGTATTCTGGGATTGGCCTTTCAGGATATCTCAAAAACTGTAAGATTTCCAAAGGGATAGAAAAGATCATGGAAAGTTTTTATTGAAAAGATATTTAGGAAGACATAAACAATTACTTACACATATTCCTGTTGTCTTTTTTTGTCAAAAATTTTTCTGGGAGTGTTCTCTGCATTAATCGAGAATATCTTAGATGAATGTAGAAGGACATAGACAGACTTCTCCTACTAGGGAGGTCATGGATCTATTAAAGTGTATATGACCAGAATGGGAGTTTTACTGGCAGTAAAATAAGAATGAGATACAGTACTCGGATAATCTGATTAGTATGTTGGTACTTCTAAGACAAGAAGATAACTTTTAGTACATAGGTAGCACCACATTCTCTATGAGAGAATTTTTAAGAAAATATGGATAAAAATTATGTAAGATAAAAAGGCATAGAAGGAATGTCTCCATTTAGGAAATTACAGATATATCAAAGGTAACATTCAAGAAATATCTGAATCTTTGTGGGCAAAGACATTGTAGGATATAAACTACTTGAGAGCTAGGACTAGTTCATTTGTTATCTTTGTATCCTTATTGCCTAGCAAAGTGCTAGGCAAATAGTAGTCATTTAATGAACATTTATCATTGACAAATGAAGTAAAGATGAATTATTAGGTGTGGTTTCTACCCTTAGGTACCCTGAATATCAAATTAGTAAGGACGGTATAGTGAGCATGATGAAATCTTAAAATATATATATATAAAATTTCTCTTTAATTCTCTGAATAATAATCCGAACTTTAATCATGATTATGGTATAGGCACTTCAATTAAATATATGCCAACCTTGAGATATATCCTTGTGCTTCCTTTTAGTTTGACTGAGGGAGATATAGGAGTAATGAAGAAGTGAGGGTATATTCTAAGCCATTTAGGATTCTTGTTAAGCAAAGTTTTCTTGTCTATAGATATTGACTTCCAGTTTAAATGAAGCCTAGATGTGTTATTTAAGATTATCTATGGTATTCCTGTATTCATAGGATCATAGTTCTAGTGCTAGAAGGCTATTCAAAGTCTATTGAATTCATACCCTTCATTTTATATCATATACAGAAACTGAGGCACATAAAGTCACACAGGTAGCAAATATCATAAGTGGACTTTGAATATAATTCCTCTGACTCCAGAGCCATTGATCGCTCTACTGTACAGTTAGATTGAATGAACCCAGTGTTCATAATTATAGGATTATGGAATTTTTAACCTAGAAAGGACTGTGTAGATCATCTAGTCAAACTGCCTTTATTTTATAGATAAAGAACTGAAACCCAGGAGACCCTAAGGGAATTGCCCAGTAATAACAATATCTGTTATAGGGCTCTAAAGTTAAGAATGCATCTTCCTTGTAACAATCCTTTGAGGTAAGTAATTACAATATTCTTATATTACAAATGAGGAAAGAATTGAAGCTCGGAGGTTTGATTTGCTAATGGTCATTCAGCTAGCTAGTAAGTGTTGGACCTAGGATTTGAACCCAGGTCTCCTAAATGTTACTTCAGAGATCTTTCCATTATGCCATGCTGTCTGCACTCAAAGTCACAGAGCTGGAGCTGGGATATAAAGCTAGAATGCAGATGTCTTGTTACAGCAGTGTACATTCTACTCATAGGATTTCACATTCTAACTTATATAAGTGATATAAAATATATTTAACTGGATCTTTACCCTTTTATTCTTTGTTCCTTTCTTGTGGGGAATAGAATGTAGTTAGGTTTTTAAGAAAGCAGCATTGAAAAATTTTAGTTCTGACCAGAAATGAATAACATTGTTTATGGTATGTTATCTAATTTAGAATGATCTTGTGAAATATTTTTTGGAATGTTCTATTTAAAGGATGATGTAAAGTATTGATTATTTGGATGTGGAAATTTATGATTTATTAATAAGCAAATAATTTGATTTCAGAAACCATGACCAGATAATCTTAACCATCAGACTGCTTGAAAATCATGACCCAAAAAATCTTGAATGCCATATTCTAAGAAATCATAAATGAAAATTGCTCAGATCTCTTAGAACCATAGGCTAAAGTAAAAATAGAATCAATCCATTACTTACCTCCTGAAAGAAACTCCAAAATCAAAACTCTCAGGAGCATCATCAAAATCCAGAGCTCCTAGGCGAAAGAAAAAAAATACTACAATCAGCCATAAACAAAAATTCAGGTACTTGGGAGCCACAGTCAGGATAACACATGTTTTAGCAGCTACTATGAAAGAGGAGCGCTTGCAATATGATATTCCAAAAGGTAAAAGATATAGACTTACTACTAGGAATAACCCAGCAAAATGGAGTATAGTCCTACAGTGGAAAAAAAAATAGACCTTTAATAAAATGAAGAACTTGTAAATATTCCTTTTAAAAAGGCCAGAACTGAGTAGATACATTGAAATGGAAATTCAGGAGTAAAGAGAAAAGCAGGAAGATACATACTTATGATAAATTGTTAACATGTCAATAGAGGGGCAAGAAACAATGTCTTCTCAGAACCCTGATATTTTCAGGGGCCATAGAGATAGATAAATAAGACAGACAAAAGACCTGGGTATGT
This sequence comes from Pseudochirops cupreus, assembly GCA_028627135.1. Lineage (NCBI taxonomy): Eukaryota > Metazoa > Chordata > Mammalia > Diprotodontia > Pseudocheiridae > Pseudochirops > Pseudochirops cupreus. The sequence continues at coordinate 10,185 of JAQQSU010007823.1, forward strand.
TTTTGCTTATGTATGATAATCTTGGAAGAAGATAGAAATGGGAAAGAAAGAGAACTATATTGGGGATGAAAGAAGGAGGAAGGACAGGGAAATCACTATAGTTGTATTAGATGAAAAGTATTTCAGATATGGAGAAAGGAATGGAAAGAGGTTTGTGTCCCACAAACCTCTCTTTTCATCTGAACAGAAAAAGAAAGGTTGAACACAACCACATATACACAAAGATTATGGAATAGAAAAGTTAAATTCAACTGGGAAATAGGAAGGGAGAGGGAAAAGGAGAGATTTAAAAGGAAGGGCAGGATAAGCAAGGGATTAATCTTAAGCAAAATAAATCTCAACCTCAGATGTGTGTTTGAGGCAAGGATTCATAAGAAAGGAAGAGCAAAACCTGTCATTGTGGGTAGGGTGAAGGCAACAAAATACAATTATACAGCTTCATTTATAGATTATAAGTATTAGGTAAATTTCTATTCTTTTACTACCAACTTTTATTTCTAAAGTGAACGTTGGGAGCAAAGAGAAGAAAAGATATAAGATGACAGAATCAAGGGAAATATACAACAGTCATAACACTGAATAGGAGGAATTAACCTACAAAGCGGAAAAGGATAGCAGAATGGATTAGAAAGCAAAATCCCACAATAGTTTTGTTTTTGTTTTTCAAGAAACTTACTTGAAATAATAATTCATATAGAGTTAAGTTTAGGAGCTGTAGTAAAATTGATCAGATGAACTAGAAAAGGCAGGGATAGCAATAATTTCAGATAAGACTAATACATATAGGCATGATAATGAGGGGAATTGCATTCTTTCTAAAGGCATCAGGGCTTAATATAAATGAACAGCATGTAAATACTTAAAGAAAGGCTAAGTGGATTTCAGGGAGAAATAGGCAAAAAAACTCTAATAGTGGGGACCTCAGTGTACTTCAGAACTAGACAAATATAACAAACAGATAAGGACTTGAATAGAACTTTTGAAAAATCAGAAATGATAGATCATTCCCATTACTGAATAGAAACAGAGGGAAACCACCTTAGCTGTAGTTTGCTCACTGACCCCTGCTGTGTACTGTCTCACTGTCTCACATGGTGATCTCTTTAATTCCTGTGAGTTCAGTTATTATCTCTTTTTTTTCAAGGGGGGAAGGTGAAGCAATTGGGGTTAAGTGACTTGCCCAAGGTCATACAGCTAGTAAGTGTGTCAAGTGTCTGAGGTTAGATTTGAACTCAGGTCCTTCTGACTCCAGGACCAGTGCTCTATTCACTGTGACACCTTGCTGCCTCTCAATTATTATCTCTATGTCAGTGATTCCCAGATCTATCTATCCAAGTCAAGTCTTACTACTGAGCTACATTCAACACTTAACTAAATGCTTCATGGACATCTCAGACTAGAGGCATTTTAATAAGGCTCTCAATTCATTCTCTTTCCTTCTAAATCCTACTTCTCCTGAATTTTCTTTTTAACTGTCAAGAATATCACCATTCTCCTAGTTATCCTGCAACCTTAGTGTAGTTCTTGATACCTTACTCTCATATATCCAGTCCATTGCCAGATTGTATTGTTGCTACCTTCACAACATCTAGGTTAGACTCCCATCACCTCTCTCCTGATCTACTGCAATGATCTTCTAATTAGTCTCCCTGCCTTGAGTCTCTCCAATCTATCCTCCACTCATTTGCCAAATGATTTTGCTAAAGCATGAGTGACCATGTCTTTTATACCTTGATAATGAACTTAGGGGTTCCTTGTTATCTACAGTATCAAATGTACAGCCCCCTGTTGGGCATTTAAAATTCTTTATAACCTGACAACCTCCTAGGCTTCTTACAACTTATCTACTCCTAGGCTTCTTACAACTTATCTACTTACTCTTTTAGCTACACTGTCCTATTTGCAGTTCCTTGAACACAGCACCATCTTCTGTCTCCATGTCTTTGTACTGATTTTTTGCCATGCCTAGAATATTATGCTCCTTTACTTCTTAGTTTCCCTGGCTTCCACCAAGGCTTGATTGGCTTAAAGTTCACCTTTTGTAGGCCATTTCCCCTTCCCCCTCATTCACTAATTCCTTCCCTTTTCATATTACCTTCTATCTACTTGTTATTTATCTTATATGTACCTGGTTTTTTGCATGTTGTCTCCTCCATTAGAATATATACATACTTTTTAAATTTAAAGCTCTATAGTTGTAATGGTAATGGAATTTGGAGATGCCCCTGTATTGGCTTGGTTTTTGGGTTGAGTGTTAAAACTCAGAGCTTGTGAATCCCACTTGTGGGATGGACTTGTTGACTTGAAGAGAGAGGGCTGAACTGGGAGGAGCTGTGAATTGGGAGAGAGGCCCAAGCTGAGAGAAGGGCAGAAGGACTCTTGGAGAGCAGTATCCAGTGTTGTGGAGCCTGAGTTGCTGAGAGAAAGACTGCTGAGAGCCTGTTGGAGCTGCCCAGGACTTTTGAGAACTGCCACTTGGAGCTGCCAAGAACTGAGGAGGCTTGGCTGAGATGCCAGTATTTTGTCTGTCTGTTTTGATGTTGTTTTGCCAGATTGACGTGCTGGTAAAGGACAGTGCTGCTGTTGTAGAGGTCCTGGAACCTTGCAGTTGGTTCAGAAGCCCTGAAGGAGGATTTTCCTGTTGTATGTTTACAGAAACCCTGGAAGAGGGCCTTGCTAATGTTTTCAGGGGTTCTGAGACTGTTCTACAGGCAGAGAGTGACTTCATGAGAACACTGGCTATGGCTTTGTTGAGCCTTATCTCCGCAGGAACTGAGATTGCTGAGGGCTTGCCTGGAGTGAAGATGAAAGAAGGGCCTTTCCTTGGGTTTTCAATGCTGAGATGATATCTTAACCTTGTTGTGACTTAAGGGTGGATGGCCTTTTGTGCTCTCCTGCCCCTTTTGAGAAAGTGCTTGGTGTTAATGG
>JAQQSU010007824.1:0-13112 GCA_028627135.1 Pseudochirops cupreus
TCAACCTTACTCTCATTGAATTTGTCTTAAGGAATGAATGACATAACCTCTAAACTTGGTATCTTGGCACACAGGAAAGTAGAGGGCATGGAGATGAGAGGTGGGATGATAGAGGGGAGGGCAAGGTGGGTGGCGTTGCTGGAAGTACACACTTTTGTAAAGGGACAGGGACAGGGCAGAGAAAAGAACAAGAGGGGGACAGGATAGGAAGGAGGGACATATAATCAGTCTCTCACAATATGTCCACTGTGGAGATGTTCTGCGTAATTACACTTATACAGCCTGTATTGAATTGCTTGTCTTTCCAGTAGGGGGTGGGTGATGATGGAGGAAGGGAAAGAATCTAGAATTTAAAGTTCTATAATCAAATGTTAAAAATATATTTATATATATATATATATATATATATATGTATATATATATATACGTATGTATATTATTATCATCATTATTATTATTATTATTACTATTATTATTTTTTTTTTTAACTACATGTAACTGGGAATTAAGATATACAGGCAATGGGGTAGGGAGACCCATTCTGCCCTACCAGAAAGTCAGAGGGGTGATGGGGGAAGGACATAAGAGAGAGCAGATTGGAGGAGGGGCTATAACAGGGGATTGCTGTTTTGGGGTGGTGGTTAGGGGAAAAATGGGGAGAAAATTTGCAACTCAAAATCTTGTGAAAATGAGTGATGTAAATAAGAAAATAAATAAATTAATTTTAAAAAAATAGAGAGAGAACTGAGCCAAATTGATAAGAACATGTCATTCCTCAATTGATAAATGGTAAAGGCATGTTAATAGGCACTTTTCAGATGAAGAAATTAAAGCTATGTATAAACAAATTTTTTAAATGTCCTAAATCACTATTGATTAGAGAAATGAAAATCAAAACAACTCTGGGGTACCACCTCACATCTATCAGATTGGCTAATATAACAGAAAAACATTGCATATGCTGGAGAAGATGTGGGAAAATTGGAACATTAATGCATTGTTGGTGGAATTGTGAACTGATCCAACCATTTTGGAGACCCATTTGGAACTAGGCCCAAAAAGCTATAAAACTGTTTATACCCTTTCATCCATCAATACCACTCTCAATTCTGTATCTCAAAGAGATCAAAAAAGGAGAAAAGGACTCACAAGTACAATAATATTTATAGCACATCTTTTCATGGTGGCAAAGAACTGGAAATTGAGGTGATGCCCATCTATTGGGGAATGACTGAAAAATCTGTGGTATATGAATGTAATGAAATTCTATTTTTCTGTAAGAAATGATGAGCAGGAGGATTTCAGAAAAACCTGGAAAGACTTATATGAACTGATGCTTAGTGAAGTGAACTGGCTTCCCCTTGCCCAATTCTGATTTTCAAGGAGTCATTTTCTATCTTAAAATTCTGGGTCTCCTTTTCTAATTAGTTGACTCTCTTGTCATAATCTTCTTGTTTTTCTTATATTATTATTATTTTTATTAAATTTTCCTCAATCTCTCTTGTTTGATTTTTAAAGTCTTTTTAAAATCCTTCAACAAATTATTTTTCGGCATGTGACCATTTGACATTACTCTTTGGAGTAGAAGAGGGTTTCTTTGCTTCAGTATCCTCCTTTGAAAATGAATCCTAGTCTTCTCTATTCCCGTGGTGGCTCTCTATGTTTGGATTCTATTCCTTTCCCTATGCATTTTTTTGTGTAATAATTTTGTTTTTATAATCACCTTAATTTCTGAGTTATAGCAGATGGTGCCTCTGTCCTCTGGTCCTCTTCAGTCTTCCTCTGACTTTGAACTCAAACCAAGATTGCCAGCCTCCTATAAGTGTCCACAGCCAGTGATATCCACATCCCACTGCTTCTGCACTCACCGGGCATGTGCTGGTTCCTTCTCACCCTGCAACTCTCTGCAGCACAGCTGGATCTGACATTCCTTGTTAGCAGAGTTTCCCTAGATCTTTCCCAGGTCAGACAGCCACAACTCCACTCACTTTCCTGGGGGTAAAAGTTCCGGTTTTGTACCTATGCAGTCTCTGAATTCAGCAAACTCCAGGGTTTGCCACTTGTTGTTAAAGATTAGGAGTAAAATCTCTTAGGGAAAGTATATGTTTACATATGTACATATGTCTGTGTATATGGATGTATGTATCTAGGTATATGTGTGTGTATATATCAACACCTACATATAAATATATCCATGCTCAATTGTAGCCTTGGGGTGGTGGGTTTAGGGGAGTGCAAAGCCAAGCATAAGCAGCTCTCCTGAGGACTGCTGTTGTGAATAACTTTAAGGTTCTGATCACATAGTATAGTGAACTCTCTATTTATTCAACAGCAAAACTTTCACAGAAACCAAAGTACAACATTCACAAAGACATAACATGAACAACTTATTACTAAAGTGGTCACATATTCTTAAACAATAGATATCATTCAGTAAGTCACAATCTGAATCAATCAGTATAAAGTACCCATCTAAAGTCTTCTTTCATCTTGATTGGAGACTGGCTTCTGATCATCCTTTATTCAATCATCCTAAAGAACAATCATCCTTAAGGGATACAAAGTATAAAGAACAAAGGTGTCCCATCCCTAGGTCTCATTGTCTTAATCTTGTCAGCTGGCAATAAGTACCCAAGTGAAGGTCCTTTCATCTTAATTTGAGACTGACTTCCAAACTGCCTGGTTCTTCCAAGCTCCCAACTCTTGCCTGAATTCACCCAACTGTCACACAGATTCACAGATAGGCAGGTCCCAGTTTCTGGTTCAGCTCCTTGTCCAGCTCCTGACCCAGCTCCCAGTCCAACTCTCTGTCCAACTGCCACGCCAGCTACACACATCAAACTTAGCAGAATTACAACAATATTCACACACATTGTCAGCACTATCACTTCAATTCACTGTCTGTCTGTGAAATCAATACAAGTCAACAGACAGGGGGCTTCTGTGTGACAAAGTAACACAAGTCAACAGACAGGGTGCTTCTATCTGACAGTAACACAATCACAAGTCAATAGAGTGCTTCTGTCTGACAAAGTACACAAATCAACACAGAAAAAACAGGTGGACAGAATGGCAACACCACAAGTGTTCTCCCTCGCAGTTCTGTTTGTCCCAGCTCATGTTTGAGCTTTTATTTGCTCTCCTCCTTTCTGTTCCACTCTTCTTCTTATGTCCTTCCTGTTCTGGTCTTTGGCATGTTCCCCTCAATGTGGGCTTCACTTTTTCTATTTCTAACAAAGACTTGATATAATTACAGGTGAGGTTCAAAGATACTTGAATAACAGAAACAAGGAGCTCAGTACAGTTTTGCTTGCCATTACATGGAAGAAGGTGGAAAAAGAGCAAAGTAAAAAGTGTACATCAGAGAACAAAAGAAAACCTACAAGGAAGCAAAGAAAAGATGGACAGCTTTCAACATAACACACAGCATTTAATATATAGGCTTTCTCAAAATGATAAGTTATTGCTATATATCCTGAATTGTCTCCTATTTTCTGCTGCACATATGACTGTAATGGAAATGGGGATTTGAAGATCTTCCCTGCCCCTTAATAGACCTAGGGGGGAGTTTAAAGAACTCCCCTGCTTTGAAAGTAAACTCTGCTGCCTAATAAGCTGAATGTAATCACATGGAGCCTGTGATGGAGAGAATTTGCTAAACTGTGGAGCAGAGCCACAGGAAGCTTCCCTGCTGTGAAGATAAATTCTGCCCCCTAATAGGCTGAATGTATTCACATGGAGCCTGTGGTGGGAGGAGTTTGCTGAAGGAAAGCAGAGCCCACAGGAAGCTGGTCAGAGCTAACCAGATGGTGGGGGAGAGAGGACCTCAGGCAAGAAGTCAGATAGGCTCATGAGTAAATATTGGTTTGCGGGAAGGCTGAAGGATGCTGTGGCTCTAAGCATTTTATGGCTCTTTAATATCTTTGATACTATGATGGAATTGGCTTACTGTTTTGGAGATTTGGTTTTCTAGTGTGTAAATAAATGTTTCAGTTCTGTCCTGTACCTGGAGAATCTGGTATATTTTGTGACTGAGTATCATGGGATACTCATAGTCACAGTCTTTATCGTGATCACGGGCACTGTAAATATTGCATTGGCACTACAATGACATTTTTTTCTTAGTTTATATTTAAGTTCATAAAGTTTCATTTTATTTTCCTTTTATTTGTTTTAATATCTGTCTAAACTAAAAAACAATTTTTAAAAAAAGAAATAAAAGAAATTACTGTTTTTGATGACTCTAACATTCTTCCTGAAACAAATTGAGTTGATCATTTCTCACAAATATTATTTTGTGTTTTTTTTAAAAAATAATTCCATCAGAAAAATGTATGACTGGAAAACAAGATGGACTAGTCACTTGGTGAAGGATAACTGATACACACCTCATATATACCACTGATATCCATGTAATGTCAAAAGAAGTAGAGGGACAGCACTGACATGTTAGATAGACACCCCAACACAGATATATAGGAACATATTACTGGAGCTGGTAGCACAGAATAGACAGACATGGGTGGGTTTGATATCCACAATTAGAATGACTGCATTGATAAGGTCATAGATCCATCAAAATATAAACTTATCAAAGTAACATTGAAAAGATATTTTCTTTGTCTTTTTTTTGCTTTCTATACAGATTAAATCATTCTACTAAAGTCCATACGGTCAGCTGTGGTTACTTTCTTTATGGGAACATCTTACACAAAGTCCTAGCCATGTGCATAGATAGTAGAGCCTGTGGATTATCTCATATGGTTTCATAGCCTTTGAGAATCTCCCTGGCTCTACTAGAAACTTCTTCGTCTTAGCAGATGTTTGCAATTCCACAAAGGGAGATATCTTTCTTGGATGTTTAAGGCTTTGTCATTTCTTCAAATGCAAATAACCAGAGTGATACTAATTGAGATGCATTGTCATTTACACTCTACTGCATGAAATGTGAGTTTATTGGACCCTTTTCTAAGGGCAAATTTGGTAAAAGAGGAGAGAAAGTTATAGCATAAGGGTACTGTTCCAAGGGTTTAGAGAAGGTGGCACTATTAAGGTGACAGATGGTCAACATAACATGAGAACAGAGTCATCAAAAACAAGTTTTGTATACTTCATAGCTTTGCTTAGGGCCTACAGTGCCACTAAACCTTTTACACTACATCTCACCCTAAATTTATCTGGGTTAGTTTCTCCTGGCTTCTTAGAAACTCCAGTGGAAAGGGTTTCTCAATATGCTCTGGATGGTGAAGGATGCTCACAGTATCCATGGCACCATTCTGCAGCTCCTAGCAGAGAAGATCATCTGAATGCAAATCTAGGCATCCAAGTACTTGAAGGATGAATGCTTTGGACTCATAGCTCAACTTGTCATTGATATTGCCATATAACTGAGGTTGAGGACTGGGGGGAAAGGAGTGTAAAAATTTTTAGTGACAACAGCAAACCAATACCTGTCCTGTGCCTGACCTTGAAGAGATTGAAGACAGATCATAAGAAGGGCATTATAGGAGCCAAGATATTGGAGTACAAACAGGACTTCCCCATGGCTCTGGCTTCCACCTCCTCCAATACTTGTAAAAAATGACTCTAAACAAATTATAGAGCTACAGAACCCACAGTGACAGAGAGAAACAAATCTCACGCTGAAAGAACATGGCAGGCCAATAGGAAGCTCTCTTGCACTGAGCTGTGTGCTGAGACCAGCCTCATGTGGGCCATGTGGTTTTGGCCCCAGGGCAGCCCTGACCAGCAATGGCCAGAGCAGACTTCAGGAGAGTGAAACACCAGCAGCTGTGGCAGTTGCGAGACTTCTCAACCCATAAACACCAAAGACAAAGTAAAAGTTCAGTGTGGAACCCTGTTGGAAGAGGAGTGGACCCAAGAGCACAGACTGGTCCCTTCCCTTGGGGCAAGAAGCAGCCAAGGCATGGCAGCTGGCTGTGTGGCTGCCTCAAGAGATTTTGGCCTGCAGATTGTAGGAGGACAAAGTGACCATTCAGAAGATAATTGCTCTTGCTTTAGCCTGCTTGGATTTGGATAGTGGTCATGGGTGGAGGTCCTGGGGTGTATGGCCAGGTGCCAGAGCATGTGGGGGCTGTGGAGAAGGCACCCTCCTAATTGCTCTTGCAGCTGCAAAAACCCCAGCAATTTGGAACAAAGCTCTCTCCATTCTGAAAGCAGAGTTCTACCATAGCAAAGAGTTCAAAAGTCAAGCAATAGACTGGCAACATGAGCAAGCAGAGGAAATGCAATCCTACCATAGATTCCTTTTTGGGGGACAAAAAGAATCGAAGCACAGAATGGGAGGATGATAATGCATTAAAAGCACCTAAGAAAAAAATTAACAGATTACAGGCCATGGAGGAGCTAAGGAAGGATTTCGAAAATCAAGTAAGAGAAGTGGAAGAAAAAATATGAAGAGAAATGAGGATGATGGAAGAAAATCAAGAAAAATGAGTCAACAGCCTGACTGAAGAAAATAACACAAAGGGACTAACTCAAATGGCGAGAGAGGCCCCAAAAGCCAGTGAGGAGGATGCCTTAAAAAGACCAATTTGCCAGATGGAAAAAGAATTTCAAAAGCTCACTGAAGAGAATAATTCCTTCAAAATTAAATTGGAGCAAATGGAAGCTAATGACTTTATGAGAAATCAAGATACTATAAAACAGATCCAAACAAATGAAAGAATAGAAGGCAATGTGAAATATCTCGTTGGGAAAACTACTGACCTGGAAAATAGATCCAGGAGAGAAAATTTTAATATTATGAGACTACCTGAAAGCCATGATCAAAAAAAGAGCCTAGAAACCATCTTTCAAGAAATTGTCAAGCAAAATTGCCCTGATATTCTAGAACCAGAGGGCAAAATAGACATTGAAAGAATTTACCAATTGACTCTTCAAAAAGGTCCCAAAAAGAAAACTCCTAGGAATATTATGGCTAAATTCCTGAGTTCCCAGATCAAGAAAAAAATATTGCAAGCAGTCAGGAAGAAACAATTGTGGTATTGTGGAAACACAATGATGATAACACAAGACCTAGAAACTTCTACATTAAGGGATTGAAGGGATTGGAATATGATATTCCAGAGGTCAAAGGAGCCAGGACTAAAACCAAGAATCACCTACCCAGCAAAACTGGGTATGATGCTACAGGGAAAAATATGGTCATTCAATGAAATAGAGGATTTTCAAGCATTCTTGATGAAAAAATCAGAGCTGAACATAAAATTTGACTTTCAAATACAAGAAGGAAGAGAAGCACGGGAAGGTAAACAGAGAAAAGAAATGATAAGGAACTTATTAAAGTTGAACTATTTATATTCCTACATGGAAAAATGGTAATTGGAACTCATAAGACTTTTCTCAGTATGAGGACAGTTGAAGGGAATATATAAGTGTATATATAAATGTATATATATATATTTTTTATATATATATATGTATGCATACATACATATATATGTATTAGATGATGTAGGTGTGTATTAATATACATTTGAGGCTATGCATATGTATATACACGTATACATATACAGAGGGCACAATGTGAGCTGAATATGAAGGATCGATATCTAAAAATAAAATTAAGAGGTGAGACAGGAATATATTGGGAGATGGAGAAAGGGAGAGATAGATGAGGGTAAGTTATCTCACATAAAGGAGGCAGGAGGAAACTTCTACAATGGACGGGAAGAGCAGGAAAGTGAAAGGGAATGGGACAACCTTACTCTCATTAAATTTGGCTTAAAGAGGGAATAATATAAATACTCAATTGGGAATCTTACCCTATAGGAAAATAGGGGGGAAGGAAATAAGAGGGTTGATGATAGAGGGGAGGGTAGACTTGGGGAGAGGGTAGTTAGAAGCAAACACTTTTGAAAAGGGACAGGATCAAAGGAGAAAACAGGAAAAGCCAGTGGTAGGATAGGATGGAGGGAAATACAGTTAGTCTTTCACAATATACCTAGTATGGAAATATTTTGCATAACTACACATTCACAATCTATGTCGAATTGCTAATCTTCCCAGAGGGGGTTGGTGTGGAGGGAAAAATGGAAAAAATCTGAAACTCAAAGTGTTAAAAACAAATGTGCATGTAAAAAAAATAGAAGGGTATTATAGTTGAATTCATTAAAAATAAAGATTGCGAGGATGTCCACATGTTGGGAGCCTTGTATATGAGACCAGAGGGCACTGTCATAGACTGTTACAAGTATCTGGAACCTCTTTACAATTTATTGATGAATCACTACACAGTAAACAGGTCTGTGACATGATCCCAGCCCTGGCTCTAGAAGCTAGTGGGAAACGAACAGGTGATGCCTTGAGACAGTGCCTTAAAGAAGGGCATGGATGAAAACAACTTCTCTTTTAATCCAAATACCCCTTTTAACTGGTACAGCTGTTTAAAGATGGTTAAATATTTACCACAATGTTAAAAGAGTGTGGTACTGTTTAACAAAAGACCCCCTGGCCCATACAGAGACCTGAAATGAAACAGTCTGATTACAGACTACAGAGCATTTATTGTCTGGGGGAAAAAAAACCCTTACAGGGGAGACAAGATCCTGCAAGGAAGCAGAGACGAAGAAAGAGTTCCCGGATGCTAAAAAGGGAATGGAAAAAAGGGCAAGATAATACAGTTTTTAGAATCTTTTGGGTGGGGATGGGGTGGTGGTTGAAGGAGAAGGCATCTGTAGACACAGTAAGTCATGCAGCAGGATATTTAGTAAGTCCTGAGCAAGGTCTCAAGTCTACAGCTTCTGCTCAAGGTTTCCCTTGAGCTGATCAGTGCTGGTTCTGTGGTTTCTGGAAGCTACCAAAATTTTGAAATATAGCTAGAGTTCACTCTCAAAGGATCACTGGTACTTCAAGCAGCTCTGAGCTTCAGAATTCCTTCTAATTGACTGGTTATTGTATAATTATATTGTTCTGCTCCCTTGTGAAAAATGGAAGGTAGAGTCATTACAGAGCCCATGTTAAGAGGTATGCCTGATTGAAGACTTAAATATCTATCACAAGCACTCTTCTACTCCCTGGAACTATGACCAGGTGCCCTGCTCTCCTGAAGCTAGAACCATTAGTGCTCCTCTTGGTCCTGGAATTGGGACCTGGAGCTGTATATGGGCAATGCAACAGAGTCCTCTGCCCCATGACAGAACAAAAGGTCCCCTGTAAAGTCTTTCTGACCAGTTGTCCCACTCCTTTACCTTCTCTGTGCTGATAGCTTCCTAAGCCACTGTGCAGCTGCCTCCAAGGACTGCTGCTGATGTTGTGCTACACTTCACTGTACACTAGGCCAACTCCTTTCCTGAATCACAGGCCTCCCCTGATGATCTCTAGGTTGTCTTGGGCTGAAAAAAATGTCTCAGCCCAAATTTTTGTTGGTTCTGTGCTTCAAATTTTTATTTGAGGCACTATTTTTAAGTTGTTTAGAGGAGAAAGTTGGGAAAGTTCAGCCAAGTTGCTGCTTGTATTCAGCCATCTTCATTCTGCTGCAATTTTCTTGTGAAAACTCATCAAGAGCTTTATGTCATTCATTTTTCACCTGCCTGGAAATCTGTAGCCATGGCATACTATATTGGAGGTACTCAGGAATGATATCAACAAACAGGAGACTGACTGTGACCTTTCCCAAGCAAAGGCAGAGTTGTACTAGGATTGTCTCACACCAGCTCACAAGAACCCACAGTGAAATTATCAGGGTGAGCATTTATACCTCATAAATCAGCAAATGTCATAACTCAGGGCTTGATTTATGATTTAGTTAATTGTCTTAAGAAAGTAATAGAGAAAAGATTAATCATGAAGATTAAATTTAAAAGTGTGTCATGTGAACATTTCCCCCCTAGAGAGTCAGTTGTCAAAGAAGTACCACTAAAGGTAAAGAGCAACCTCAGGGTTGCTCTTCCAAAGAGAAACAGTCATCAGCATTCACTGGGTCTGCCCCTCCAGGCTTGACTTTTTTTTCTAATTAGAGGGGACATCCCATCACCCACTTCTTAAAGAGTTCTATTCATTGAATGGATATTACCTCACTCTAAGTGAGTACCTGAAAAGGCCATAAACCAAAAAGAGGCTGTGGAGTCCTATCGCATCCTGAGTCATCTCTGTTCATCATGATGAATATCTGGTCACTGGATTCAGATGCCTCTGGAGGAGAAGGCGAGGCTGGTGACCTTGCACAGCCCTCCCTCACTCAAATCAAAGTCAACTGCAAGTCATGTCACCATTTCCTTGATGCCATGGTCCTCTTCAAAAATGGACAAACACAACCCCTTCTCTTTAAATGGGAGAAAAGAAATTGGACTAGATCAGAGGTTCTTAACCCAAAGTTAGTAAACATTGAAGAAAAAAATATATTTTCATGACTTTTTTTCAGTGTAATTGGTTTCCTTTGTAATTCTGTGTATTTTACTTTATACATTTTAAAACACTATTCTAAGTAACGGTCATTAGACTTCACCACATCGTCAAATAAGTTCATGACATTATAAAGGTTAAAAACTGCTAAACTAGATGATCTCTCAATTCCTGTTCAACTCTGACATTCCAGGAGCCCCTGAGTCTACTCTGTCTTCAAAGGGAACTGATTTTTGTCATCATGTCATATTTGGGAGGAAAAACAACATTCCAACTCATTTCAACTGACACTAGCAAATCTCTACTATACTTTCTTTATTTCCACTTTTGCCTCAGAGAAGATAAAGAAGAGTTCCTTCAGAAGTATGAGTAGTTAATCCATCTTAAAGTGGAATAGTAATAAACCATTCCTCTGTTGGTACAATACATATTTGAAGAAAAAAAGCAAATCAAGAAACAGGTATATTATGTTACCTGTGACAAGAAGTGAAATTATAAACAGTAGAAAGATCAATAGACATAGGTGGTAAATGTCTTCCTCACAGTCATTACTCCCTATAATGGAAAGGGAATGTGAAGATCTTCCTTGCCCTTTAATGGGTCTCACTTGGAGCCCAACAAGAGAAGCTTGCTTCTGGGAGGTTTGTTTTTCAGGAAGGCCCACACCTTTTGTTACTTTGTAATTAGGCAGTGGGTCATGAAGGTTGTGATGTTCTCTGACCCTGGAGAAGGCTATATATGTATCCTGAGGTGAAGTTTTCTTTTTGGGCTCACTTATGGGAAAAATTGTGAGATTTGGCCAGATGAGACTCTGGGTAGCCATTGAGCCCCCCGGTTTTTAAAACCCCAGATACTGGTGTTTCTCTCTCTGGTAACTCACTATGTATGTATGTATTAATCAGACAGCTAGAAGCCCTGTCTGTTGGTCTGTTGAACTGTGTTATTTTCTATGTCTTTATTTTTTGTCTGCTTGTGATTTCTGTTTGTATTTTCTCTGAAGTTCAGGGTGCTGACTTTTCCCCCTGAACTAAGGAAATGATATATATGTTTGATTAAAGTAAGATTGTTAACCCTTTTTGAGTTACTTTCCTTTAGAAAAGCAGATCAAAGAAGCTGTGCTAGCAATTATCCTGAGCGTGCTAGAGTGTGTTATACTTTCTTCTTCAAGGAATGATAAAATCACAGTACTGTAGAGCTAGAAGACACGTTAGACTATCCCTGACCTAACTCTCCCTACCCCCCCCCCTTTTTTGTTTTTACAGATAATGAAAGTGATATAGAGAAGCTGAATAATGCACAAAGTCACAAAGCTGTTAAGTGGCATAGCCAACATTCAAATACCTATCTGATTCTATATCTAATGTTCTTTTTACTAAAACACACTGGTTCTTCCTAGATATATTTCACTAAGAAAATGGTGGGAGGGAGCTAATATATAGATGATTTGCCAAGTTCTTAACAAATATAATCTCATTTATTACTTTGATCCAAAAACTGCTTATTGGTTGCTGGGTTGAGTGGTTGACTGATTGATTGAAGGAGAAGTCGTATGGCCATTTGTCAAGGGTATAGTAGAATTCTTCATCAATTATTAGTTGGACTTTATTGACTATGAGGACCTTCCCAACTCTGACACTCAGTGATTCTCTTGAAGTTTTGAAAACTTGGGTTGGTGATTTTTCCATTTACTTTGACTTGTTTCTAGAGAAGCAATCTGCTGCCCTCAAGTGGCTGCTTAGGAGATGGCAATCGAGTTCTTAGGAATATTCTTGGGGACTCAGGTGATTCTTTATTTAAATAGTAGTGACTTGCTGCTCTTAAGAGGTTGATTGTGAAAAAAGCAGTTGAATTTTTCAGGGCATTCTTGGGATTCAAAGGGCATGATTCTTTGAAGCAGGAAATTCTGGACATAGAGTGAGCAAGCACGTGGTGATCCTAGGAAGGGTTTAAATGTCTTTTTTTTTTAAATAACATATATAAAGAAAAATTCCTTCTCAATTTTCAACTTGGTTTTCAAATGAGAGTTTTAACGTTTGAATCAACACCTGACTGGAATTTAGTAAAGAATTTTAATGTCTTCTGTAAAATAGACAAGTGATTAGAAAACTGGCTTTCTGGTGGCGTGCTCCTTTGTGGAGGGAAGTCAGAGATGTACAGGAGAGTTTAAAAGAATAGCAAAGAAAATTACTAAATGTAACTTTAGATGGTAATTATAAAAAGGAAATTATAAGGCTTTTAGAGACTAGATGAGAAAAACAGAGAGGAAGGGGAGAGAAAGAAAGAAGAAAGAAAAGAAGGAAAGGAAGGAAGGAACATTGAAATTCCAAGGATAGGAGTTTTCTCTGGTGACAATCTCTGGATTCAGTCACTTGGAGCTTTGTTGTAACTCACTTTCACATTCAATACAAAGAATTCTATACAAATAGAATTCATGTGTTCTTTGAACATCATTGCCTTTTGCTTCTCTCTCGTTGGTAAATATTCTTTCAAGTTAGTAATTTTTTTTTTGTTGTGTATGAGTTTGCTAATTTTCTGTGGGATGAAAGTCTGAAACAAGGGGGTGGCTAGATGAAGAGAAATCCCAGGACAGAGTCTCAGGTTATACTCACAGTAAGAGAATGAGAAACCCGTGAACTGTCCAAAGAGATTGATATGGAGTGATTAAAAAGGTAGGAGGAGAACCAGGAGAAAGAAGTTTCACAAACGCCAGGAAGAAATTATATCCAAAGGAGTCAACAGTGTCAAAG